>SMGT01001919.1:19940-101376 GCA_004794575.1 Lanistes nyassanus | reverse complement strand
CTATTTACTCATTACATAGTGTAGGAGTCAAGTAAACAGCTATTTACTCATTACATAGTGTAGGAGTCAAGTAAACAGCTATTTATTCATTACATAGTGTAGGAGTCAAGTAAACAGCTATTTACTCATTACATAGTGTAGGAGTCAAGTAAACAGCTGTTTATTCATGACATAGTGTAGGAGTCAAGTAAACAGCTATTTATTCATGACATAGTGTAAGAATGTGGACGTAAAAGGTGTCTTAACTTGGAAGTATTCATATCGTTGGTTTGAGGTTATCAGAAGGACTGACAGGCGGACAAAAACGATTGGATGGATGTAAGCATGGATGAATGGTAAAGAGGAGGAGATTAATGGAGACAGAAACAAAGTCATACTCATCCATAGACAGGCAGGAAGGCAGGCAAGCAGATAGATAGATAGATAGATAGATAGATAGATAGATAGATAGATAGATAGATAGATAGATAGATAGATAGATAGATAGATAGATAGATAGATAGAATACCAACTTTTCTCCACAAAGTACACAGTGAAGGCTGCTTGCTGCACAGACCAGCCACTTGTCCGGCTACCACCCGCTTTAACCAATAGCCGATAATTTCTTTTACCGATCACGCCTCGTTATCCCACTACAGAGTCTGTGTAACAGGATTGGAGGATGTCTCTGCTAATTAAGTGTTCTGTTCCTTTAAATCACTCATTCCTCCTCCAGCTACATAATCATGGCCCTAATGAGGACTTTGATCAAAACCATTATCTCTATGTTTCGTCAGTTACGTATTTATCTCTCTCTCTCTCTCTCTCTGCTTAATCTCAGCCTGTGTCAGGTATCTTAACGATGGAGTCAGTCTCTCATGGGCTCGAACCCCCAACGTCACTACGCAATCTTACGGGGAAATTTTGAAAGGTAACTACTGGATAACTACAGAAGACAATGTTACATGACGAGTTGTCACGATACCAGGAAGACGATGTTACATGACGAGTTGTCACGATACCAGGAAGAAGATGTTACATTACGAGTTTCACGATACCAGGAAGACGATGTTACATTACGAGTTTCACGATACCAGAAAGACGATGCTACATTACGAGTTTCACGATACCAAGACGATGTTACATTACGAGTTTCACGATACCAGAAAGACGATGTTACATTACGAGTTTCACGATACCAAGACGATGTTACATTACGAGTTTCACGATACCAGAAAGACGATGTTACATTACGAGTTGTCACGATACCAGGAAGACGATGTTACATTACGAGTTTCACGATACCAGGAAGACGATGTTACATTACGAGTTGTCACGATACCAGGAAGACGATGTTACATTACGAGTTTCACGATACCAGGAAGACGATGCTACATTACGAGCTTCACGATACCAGGAAGACGATGTTACATTACGAGTTGTCACGGTACCAGGAAGACGATGTTACATTACGAGTTGTCACGATACCAGGAAGACGATGTTACATTACGAGTTGTCACGATACCAGAAAGACGATGTTACATTACGAGTTGTCACGATACCAGAAAGACAATGTTACATTACGAGTTGTCACGGTACCAGGAAGACGATGTAGCATAACCGTCTCAGTCACCGTTGCATACGTGACATAGAGAAGACAACAAGTACTTCTTTGCAGTTCAGTTCTTTTATTTGACACTCTCTGTGTAACCGGCCACTACGCCTCCCTTCTCATTACACACCAAACAACATCTGAGCTCTGCAGTTCAGTAGACGGCATCTTCCACAAGGCACGAAATACCAAGACTACTGGGAACAAATTTCAGCTTGCCTTCTTTCTATCTCGCCATTCGTCGATCTATAGCTAATGGACAATCCCAACAAGGTACTGGCAGCGCTAGACATACCCGTATGCTGACGTATGCAAACAAGGGAGCCTACCGTACCCATACACGTAGCAAAGAGAGAATCGAAAGTAAGGAGCGTGGCAGATCTGCCACGCTCCTTACTTTCGATTCTCTCTTTGCTACGTGTATGGGTACGGTAGGCTCCCTTGTTTGCATACGTCAGCATACGGGTATGTCTAGCGCTGCCAGTACCTTGTTGGGATTGTCCATTGACGATTTTATAGCGCTCTGTTCTCATTTGTTCTTTGTTGATCTATAGCTACCTTCATCAGTCGGAACCTCTACTGTGTCTACCCCCACCAGGGTTTATATCCCTAACCTTAATGTCGAGTGTCGGATTACCACGAGCTGCACGTGTGATTGTGATTGGCATATGCGCACTCTGTGGCCCCTCGTGGACAGTGCATGTCTGAAGTTATGGCTTCTGTGTGTATTGTTACTGAGTGCTGGGCGACTTAAAATGGTGTGTCTGACCTCCCAGACATGTCTGGCCTGTGAAGTGTTAAGTTCAGGCTCAGATCCGTCTTGGATGGAATGTTCTCTTCTAAACTGTACTCTATGCCCCTCACTAACCTACCTGCTACCTACTGCCTGGCACACATTGTTACATCACTCACACACATCCGTACTGACTAGCTTCATCATACATGCATACATCTATCTCCCACTTCTACAACTGTAACAATATGCGTGCCAGGCAGTAGGTAGCAGGTAGGTTAGTAAGGGAACAGAGTACAGTTTAGAATAGGACATTCCACTTGTCACTTGTTGGGGTCTGGTGGGTCAAGGAGATTGCACCATAGATTCCAGGTGTGACCCATCCTCGACTCTCCGGCCCTAATTAAGGTCCATAATCCCCTTGTTCAAGCCGCTCACGTCATCACCAGCCCAGGTTCGGTCCCTGTTCACACTTATGATCGGGGGGGGGGGGTGCCGTGGAAGCAGGGGGCAAGGTGTTACTTACCCTAGGGCAGCTGGGGAACGACTAGTGCAGGTGTCAGGCTGACCAGGTGTGCTTTAGTTTGTTCAGGGGAAGATTACGTATCTGGAGGAATCCAGTGCCGCGTAGTATCGAGCATCAAGAGCTTTGATGTAGCCGATGGGTGTAAACGACCAGGAAGGGGAGGGGGTAGTTGTGTCCACACTAGGTGTCCACTTAGGGGCATGTTCTACTAGTTGACACGGGGTGTGGCTTCTACTGTCTCTGGCCTGATTGGTTGATACATGTAACCGCCTTGTTGACCACGTGCGTGTGAATGAAAGAATCTATGGACGGAAGTTTAGAATAAAAGGACTGTTTTAGACAGTCGAATTATCTTCTGCCTAAACATCCTGTGAGAGGACGTCTTACGCCCAGAAATATTCTGTGAGAGGACGTCTTACGCCCCGAAACATCCTGTGAGAGGACATCTTCTGCGAAATCTACAGTGAGGGCTTTGTTAGCCTGAACTCCTGTGAAGAAGAGCTGCTGTGGTGAGACGTACGGGTCTTGTGGTACAAGTCTGCTGAAGGCTGAAGGGTTCAGCTGCAGATTTGAGGTGTCTCGTTCTGCTATAGACGTGTGGAAGTCTAGCAGCGACAGCACGTGGCTTGAGTAGACCAGTTGCATAGCGCAAGGGACTCTGTGAGGTTGTTGGAAACCTCCAGACTGGGGTGAGACTCTAGCAAGTGTTCCTCTGCTGTGGGAAACCTCTACGCTGACCGGGCGGGAGAGGACTGCAGAACGTAAAGGAGGGAGACCGAAGACCGCGGACAAGACAACCGTCTGAAGCAGGGGGCGAATGTCCAGCCTTACAAGGAGGCTGTCTGTAACCGAGCTCTTGGGGTGAGCTCAAGGGGCTGTGTGTCAGCCTTTGGAAACGTCATATCCTCTGTGGCGTGTGTGATCGTCGGCATCGAAGTCTGCTGTTACGTGGAGGCGTTCAAGTGGTCTTCAGAATATCTACTGGTCAACATATCCAAGGAAGGAGCGCTCCAACGTACAGACTGTCGTGCGGACTGTAAGAAGCATTCGGGAACGAGTGTTGTGTTCTGTGAGTGTTGTGTATCACGTGGTCATTCTTTTTCTCGTATGCAAAGGCGGGATTAAGGTACGTGGTTTGTCATTGTGTTTAATTGCGAGGCGGGTGATGTAGGATGGTATTAGCTGTTATAGTAGACCTAGCTCGAACAGAAGGAAATTGCGGGAGCCCGAGAGTTGAAACGAGTTGTAGCATATATTGTCTTGGTTGCAAATACTCGCTGTTTCTATCAACAATACATTCCTCTGTTTTGTGTTCACTGTATTACAGTCTTTTGTCGTTCTTTATGGGAGACTGTATGTGGTGGGGGCTCGGCCATATGATTAAGAAATCATATTAATTAACTTTAGTAATACAGTGATAGTTCCACCTACGCACATGTCACACTCTTGACGGGGGTCGTGAGAGCGAGCAGAGCAGACGACCCGTCAAGAGCAAAAAAGAAATCTCCCAAGTTGTGACACCACTCAAGACAGATCTGAGCCTAAATTTAACACTTAGCAGGCCAGACATAACTGAGAGGTCAGACACGCCATTTTAAGCCGCGCAGCACTCAGTAACTGTTTACAAAAGAGTCATAACTCCAAACTATGCATCATCCACTAGGGTCACCAAGCATGCAGTTGTCCAACACAGCCACACGTGCACACTGGAAAAGGTCAGTCTTAGGAATTTAACACTGGTATATAAACCTTAGTGGGAATTAATAGGGAAGGAGAGAGACTGATGAAGGTGGTTAAGTCGAAAATGGCGGCATAGAGAGCTCAGATTTAGTTTTGCTATTACGTGATTGAACTACAGAGTTCTAGTTTGGTGTATGACGTAGAAAGAGACCTGTTGGCCAGTTGTCAGGCTGAGTGGAATAAAAGAACTAACCCGCAAATCAGGTATTTGTGGTCTTCTACGTTTGTGGTACGCGTGAACCCGCCCTGTGCAATAATGCTACATTGCTCTTATTGGTGCCATGACAATGCTACATAGCTCTTATTGGCACCGATGACCCGTCCGCGGCATAATGCTACATAGCGCTTAGTGGTGCCGTGACCTCTACTTCAGTGAGTTGGGCATAATGCTACACAACTACGTCCAACAAATAATAACTAGGCATAACACCGACAGTCTGTAGTCGACAGGTGACATCATGGTGGTTCCCGGTACATCCTGGTTTCTGCTGACGGACTTGGCGACTGACCGGATTGTCTTCCCGAGGATGATAACCTTCACACAATGCAGATGCACCAAGTTCACAGTTCCCTTCGTGATTACCACAGACAGAATTCACAATCCTTACTTGGAAGTGATTTCACAGACAACGGTTAAAGGTCTCTTCTAGCTTAGAGTTGGTATGAACGTTTGTCAGCCCTGACACAGTTCATTCTTAAACAATGAGTATGTTGATGTTTCTAGAGTCGCTTCCCTTTACGACTTCTGGTTACAATGGGAGCGATGACACCGGCATCGGCTCCCGCTGTTCAGCTAACTCGCCCTGTTCTCGTACAGGGAGTCTAACCAGTGCTAACCCAATACCTGTAACGATTATGACACTATTAGTTCAGAAGTTTCCAATAGTTACAGCTGGTGTCTAAAGCCCCTGTAGTGCACAAACGCGCCTCATCGGCGACCGAATTGTGAAACCCCTGCCTAGCTGGTAGAAACGCGCGAGAGCCTTGATTTCGCTTTGAAGGGTTTTCCGGAATGCTGACGTAGTAAACTTTGGTTACATTTTGTAACGAGGACACGGCAAGACTTTGTGCAACCCACGAAGTACCAATGTATTTGTGGCCTTCACTTTATCGAGGATCAATATACCTGGAGGCTGAAGCTACAGGCATTGGAACACAGTAGTCACATGCACACCTATGTATGGCATCTAAAAAAAAGCTTTAAACTTCAGCTCTTAAAGACTATATGAAGATACTTTTAACAAGTCAGTGAATGTCAATCGCTCCATGAGCCATGGTCGAAATCAAAATAGCTTTCCTTCGTGGAAAATGAAAAGCATCTGATAACTTAGGTTGCAATCTAATTTTACTTCTTCGGAACGCTAGACTGTTGCAAAATAGAAATCAACTTTTAACGGTTGTTTTTTAAGACCTGTATACCACCCCGCAATGTAACCCGTCACCAACGGCATTAGGTTGTTCGTGTAGTCGTTTTCTGTTTTTTTGTCTTTTGGTTTTGGGTAATTTTGTTTTTGTTTTGTTTTTGCTTGCTTGCTTGCTTGCAAATAAACTAGTTCCAGCAGCGCTTGAGACACTAGCATTGAGAACAGCACGGTGGGTGCTGCAATTGTTCCACCAAATACATTTTGCGTGTGGCACCTGTTTACCTCAGACACCGCGGGCTCCACAGGCCCGCCGCCGTTTTTCTCACTCTTTTCAAAATAGTCATGTTGTCGCCTACAACTGCATTCAACTAATTAAGGACTAGATTCATTTGAAACTGGCTTGTGCCCTTAGAGGCCCATGTTTCTAAGTGAATTCCTGCACTGCGCGCCTGGTCACGAAGTCCAGCACGTGACCATGAACATTGGTTGATGTCTTGTGTCCTGGAAAAGACGCCCTGCCCGTCTGCACCATGTGACGAGTTGTAACGAGCGTCTGCATCTGGCTGTATTGTAGGTCTGTGATCGTCAATTTAAATCGTGCTCTCTAAATCTCCCCGTAACAATATCAGAATATGCTTTCTCACTTAATCCTTTCTATTCCCCAGAAGTGCTTACTTGTTCTCGTGTTTGCGATATTTTCAACATCAAATAATTTTTAATGAATTTAATTTAGAAATTTTTTTCTCTTTCACTTTCTCACCTTTGAATTAGCCAGATAAGGGCGAATGTGTTGACTTCACACATGTACTCCCCGTCTGTTCATCATGACCGTTACTAGTGACTCTTGTTAGTAACACTGGGGGCGGCACCCACTATAGCGGTAAGCCGTACTTGCTACCGGTTTACTTTCTGCACATTTAAGGTTGGTCTTTGGGGGGGATGGGGGGGACATCGGGGCACTTTTGTTTCCTCCCCCTTAATTCTGTATTGCCCATCTACACACCTTCGCCTACCTTTCCCTCCTTCCCCGTCAGGATACAGCCTTGGTTGCTGACGATGTTAATAAATAACTACAAGTGTGTTCGCTCTTGTGTTACTTGTCTACCATCTCATTTGTGAAACTCTATTGAAGTCATACTCCCCTCCCCCTCCCCCAACAAACCACCCGCATTTTTGTGAAGAGGGTCTGACTTAGTGACGTTGCACTTTCCACTCAAGTTGAACTAAGTCGCGGCCATGACGATGATGTGTAGCAGACTTGAGAACTGCATGCATTGAAAAGGAGCTATCACAGATTGGAGTTATTACAAGCAACCGAATCAAATGCATGCAGGAGACCCACACACGTACGCACGCACACACACACACACATGGCTTAGCAACAACAAAACTAGCCAGTGCAGAACCTGGAAGACAAAATGACATTTATTTCCAGGCCGCATTGTCGTACATGTAAAGGAACCTTTAGTTCATCAAATATTTTTCACTTACGGGCCTGCGTTTCAACAGTAACCTATTGCTTGCGACTACCGTAAGAAGGACAATGCAAAATCTGAGGTCTCTCTTTACTGGACCGTGTCTGTGTGCCCCTGTGGAACTCGGCAGCAGATTTCTGTGGTCCAGTTGTTGTCTCTCAGCGTACAGAGGCCATCGGAGACGACAGCTGGAGTCCCATTGATGCGGTGCATTGTTTTACTCGCTGCGACACCGGTATTGAACCTGCCTGTTACGTGCACGGATGCACTCGCAGTTCCCGTACAAACGACCGTTTATGGCGTAAGGGAACCGTTCCCCAGGGACCCGACAACGGCCGTAGTAGTCCTTGCAACCTGCAAGTATTGTGTAAAGCCGCTTTTGTCACAGTACGGCAAAGTACATACTCAAAGGATTAACCTTTCTAACACTAATAAACAACAAACGAGGACCGAGCGCTGAAATTATCAATACAGCCAGAGGTACTTGAAATGCTCAAAGTAACTGTATGCAGACGCATGCGACCAAGGGAGCTTACCGGACCCAAACAGGTAGCACAGAGAGGGTCGAAAGAAAGGGACCGGGCAGATCCTCCAAAAAAGATCTGCCATCCCTTTCTTTATAACGACTAGAAAGGGATGGCAGATCTTTTGAGGATCTGAGAGTGTTAAGAAGTCGGTGTAAAAGTGTTGAAACAAGATGTCTGACATGTACAATCCTTGCAAAGACGGTTATTGTACATTGTAGTAAGTACGACAGGTTATTGACCTTTCAGCGTCAAAAACTAACTGCGTCAAACGCTGGTAAATAGTTATTCCAACAAGCAGAGCATAATTAACTTTTTAAGCTTAATATTCAGCATGTTAGCGGGAATCCTTTACTGCAGTAAATGTTTAAAAATCGCCTTCTGCACAAGTTCGATTTTATAAAAAAAATAATTAAAATCTCAAGTCACCATTGTCACTAATATTACTTCTGTAATTCTGTCACTAGCTAATGTCTGTAACTTCCTATCGCTTTGCGTTGTCAATAGCAATACCTCATTGATATTTCCCTCACTGAGCATAATATCTAACTAACGTTTTCGTCACTATGATTCCAAAATGTTTTTGACAACCGCTACCCCTGCCACCAGCACGAGATCCGCCAGTAATTTATAGACAACGAGTACTGCTCCGACAAAAACACTCACCGGGACTGTCGATAGGAGTGAAGTTGTAGTAGTAAGAATTGCCAGAAGTTGTCTTGGTACACCTGAACTTCTGGCATTCGTACTCGCCCACTGAGTTGACCGGGAAACATCTACCCGTTTCTCCCAGGTAGCAACCTGCAGTTACGATAGCATTCATCGGCTTTGCATTCCTAATGATACATCACTTATTTATTTATTTATTTATTTATTTATTTATTTATTTATTTATTTATTTATTTGCGTAAAATCTCTGATAGCTTCTGGCAACTAATTATTTCGGGGTATATCTGAACACACGCTGTTCGGCACCCATGGGCCATGTGCCATGTTAGGTGATGTGTTGTGCAAAGTTTAGACGATTCCACCTTTCTCTACATTATGTGAATTGATTTTTTAAAATAAGAGAATATCCTCTTGCAAAGAGGAATTACTTTCTTCTACAAGCCTTCAGTGTCTATACAATAAGAGTCTGCAAGGCTGATTCATCGTACACAGGAAAGGATTTTAGCAGGCCGTCATAAGTTCAAGTTCAAGTTTCTTTATTCTTTTACCCTCAGGGGGTATTCAGAAAGAAAGAAAAAAATTGTCAAAAAACACATCAATCATAATTCACCTGGCATTAGAATATGCATATATTCATAAATAAGCTCAGTGATTAGTAAACACCCAAATAACACACTCAATCACACAACCAGACGTACCCACACGCAAAAACATAGGCACATATTCATCTATTCATTAATGTACTCTACTAAGAAGCATTTTAACAAAACTCACTACCTTGGTCAATACAGTTTTGTTTTTGCAAGAAAAGAGTTTATAAAGTTTAAATGTATTTGGCCGGCTCAAGTACTATGGTGTCAGTGCGGTGTTGCGTTCAGCTGTAAATTTGTCACATAAGAAAAAATAATGGAATTCATCACCTATGTCTTTTCTGTTACACAGCGTACATAATCGTTCATGCCTAGGGATGTCTTCGTGTCTGAGTTTGTTAACAGGGAAGTTATTATCTAATGTCAAGAATTTTAATTTTAATAATAATTTTAATAACGAAACACACCAGTTGTTCCCCTTGTGCTACTTCGGCATTTCAGCAGAGAGCTGGCCAATACGTTCGTATATGGGAGCGGTGCTAGAGAGCTCGAATATCCCTTTCTTTAAAAGCAAGAAACAAAATACTGACCCTCCTCTACAAGGTTTGGATGGCCATCTTCACATCGGTATTTGCTGCAGGGGTTATGGCCAGAGAAAATTTGTCCATGTTGGTACACTACTCCTCCCATAACACAGTATCCTGGACGAAAAAACAATCTGTTAGACAACTGAAAGTTTTGTAGCTCTTAGCAACAAATAGCATTAGGCGAAACAACCCTTAGGCAGATAAGAATAGGAAGAGATGAATAGAGAGGGGTAAAATAGAATGAAATAGAAAAACTTTAGTAATATGAAAAGGAAAACTGATTCCTGGCAGAACTGATGTAAGAGTTCTTTACTTAATCTGCATGCACTGCATCCTTACCTGCCTCTCTATTTCTCTTCTCTTTGTCTACTTTCTCTTCCACTTGTTGGTCGGGAAGTTCCACATCCACTGTTTCCGAGTCAACTTGCTGTCCCTCTTCAACTTTCTCGGCCTCCCCATCAGCCGAGGCCAAGGTACAGGTAACGATGGCTGCCAACAGCACGATTTTCAACAACTTCCACATGGTATCTGTGGACGACAGAACGACATACAACAACTTCTACATGGTATCTGTGGACGACAGAACGACATACAACAACTTCTACATAGTATCTGTGGACGACAGAACGACATACAACAACTTCTACATGGTATCTGTGGACGACAGAACGACATACAACAACTTCTACATGGTATCTGTGGACGACAGTACATGCAACAACTTACATGTGGTATCCGTGGATTCACGCAACGTATTTGTCTACTCGGTCATTGTCTTTCATAGAACTATTGACAGGTGCGCCTGTTCTGCTACTCTCCAAACACACTTATCTTATCACTATTTGACTTACTGTTATTAGTAATTTTACTACAGAAAATACAAGTTTCTGAGGTAAAAATTCAACGATTACTGCTGCGTTCTTGAATTCTTATGCAAGAGAACCAATGCTTCGCTAGCCATAAGAAAGCTACTCTGCGCACGCGAGATGCAGACATGCTCAATATTTTAACAACTTCAGCAGATAAAGAAGCTGGTTAAAACAGATGTGGCAATTTAACGGTGAATAGTTTATTGATGTAAGGCAGAAACTAGCTAGATAGACTAAAGTATACAGATAGGCAGCCACGCAGACGGCCGCACGCACTGATGTATGCAGACCAACCTGTCTTGCCAAACAGCATCTAAAAAGAGATGAAGGACTTTAGCACAGAGACCCTCTCAGCGTTTCCCTGGAATCACTCGACCGAGTCAGTAGGAGTCCAGCTCGCAGTCTCGCACCCTCCTTTTTATCAGCACCAGATAACCACTCTTGTGTGCCGCATGCCATCCCAGAGTAGGGTTCGTTTTTTACGTTTGACCTTTGAAATGTTATAGAGAACCAACGTTAGTCATGCGTGAAAATGTCACATTGTGCAGAAAAGTTGACGTCGGCAGGAGACGAGTTAATGATGCTGCTTCAGTTTTTCTGTGCGCCTGGCGCTCGCTGGGAGCAATCACCATTCGCAGCATCCGTGTTTTTTATATTCCTAAACTGTTTTCTGAAAAATTATTATTGTAAATGCACTATTTTTTGTCAGAAATTAAACACAGTTGAAATTACTTACGAGCGCTTAAATTATCAAATTATCACTCCTCCAGGAAGTACTTGAAACGCTCAACATAACCGTATGCAGACGCATGCGACCAAGGGAGCTTACCGTACCCAAACACTTAGCAAAGAGAAGGTCGGAAGAAAGGAACTTGCCAGCCCTGAGAAACTCATCCAACAAAGAATTCTTGACAAACGCAGAAGAAGTCAATATTTTGGGGCCTTTTCACTTTACCAGGAATAATAAAAACAAACAAACAAAATCACATTAAGGACTTATCCGAAAGAAACAAGAGCACATGTGCAAGCTGGTGTTACGTCATACCACCCAGGCTCACACTCTCCGACAACGGAGGCCGACGAAAAGGGTCTAAGACCTTTTTATTTACTACCTGCTACTTGGCTGGCCGAGAGTCTACTGCAGGTTACAAAACATCAAAACTAAATGGCACCGTCTAGCTACTTCTTACTATATAGGACCACTGCTCAGTGTTTCCATTCTAGCTCTAACTCTTTCTCCCTTGTAACCATTGGAGCTGTATCAGTCGCTAGCTCAACAAAAGGCATCAAAGATTAGCCTTCGCTCCCAGCTCGCAGCTTCGCCTGGTTCTAAGGCATTCTTTCTGAGTCTCCCTCGGTCTCTGTGTCTCCGAGGTATCCCCGAAGGGTCTCTGTGTCTCAGAGGTATCCCCGAAGGGACTCTGTCTGTAAGTTGCTGGCATGGCCTGCTTAAATACAGGCAACCCTGCGTTAGGCATTCTAATTTATGGCGCCAGGTGCTGGTCGCCCGCTGCCTGCTAAACGCTGACTGGACAGACTTACGACGTCCTCTCGGGTTACTCGAGCTGAGCGCTTTGGTCATTAGCCTCGAGTTCCCTGAGTTCTCCGCTCATGCAACTAGCCCGACAGCTGTTTATTGCAGGCGGCTGATTGCCCACCAGTTATTATAGGAGCTCGTCGTAAAACTAATGTCAGTGCAGTGTCAGGCCGCCGTTTCACCTTTCGGACGTATCACCCAGTACGTGGCTGCTCCTGAAAGGGCACCCCCATTATGCAGCTGCTGCCCCTAATCACACAAGAGCAATTTCGTTACAATGAAAGAAGAACTCGGGAGGGGTGTTAAGAGGTGAAGGTTAATAGAAGAGTAAACTGTTCAGGGTTAGACACAAACTTAAAACAGATGTATTTCATTAGAAGTTTTTTTTTTAAAAACAAAAATTAAAATTAATTTGTATTTATTTCTACTTTTTAAAAATTTGTAGAAGAAAGGTCTTATTTTGTTTCATTTTGTAGCGGTTCCCCCTGTCTCATACTTTATGTAATGTTACTGTATTAATTACCTTTTTGTTGCGCGTTTAATCTAATGTAGCCGGGTGGTGATTACATAACCCCCAGCCGTCCCCTGAACTCTTCATAGCCGGCATAGCGTGGGAAGTTACATCATGTGCCTTACTGGTCGTCTGTTACTCAAGAATGAAACAAAGGGGTATCTGTGTCTTCCCAGTCCCTGACCCAAGGTGGCTAGGGAAGGGTAGGGCCACTTAGAGAGAGGGGGGGGGTCGGGCTGAGGAGACCGAGCATCGGCGGGAGGCGAGGGTGAAAGGTCAGCGACAATGTGCGGGGAGCGTGGGTAAAAAGAGCGAGAACTCAATGTCACGTAGCGGTCATTTCATTCGGAATTCATTCAGATTGAGAGTAGACGTTGGGATTGATGCAGATGGAGAGCTTCGAGTTAGTCACTCGAGCAAGGATTTAGTCTTGAGTTGCTGTACTCTCACAGTGACTAGAGAGAGAATAAAGTTTTCATGAAGATGTAAAGACGACTTCTTGCTGTGTCCAGAGTGGAAGGATGAGAGAGCCATTTCCACAACTGCGATAGTAACAAACCCGCTACCGCTCGACCCTGTTACACTAAAGAAGGGGTAATGGGAGGAAGTTTTGATTTGTATGCTTTCTAATATTGAGTAGTACCTAGTGTCCTTGACCTTACCGTATTTTATACTCGTCAACATGGCGGGCTTTTTTCTATCCTACCAATTTAAACGTAAATATTTTCCACACAAACGACGACGCGGCAAACATTCAAGGTATTGTTTTCTTGTAACGTATGGACACATCAGAAATAATGTATCTTTTTTGATTGGTAAGCCCCACAAACGTAGACTAAATAAAGACACATAAATACATTTGGTAATAGATTTATTTTGCAATTTCAACACATATAACATATATGTAAGAAACTTTAGTATCACAAAACAACCAACAGAGGTATACGCAGTTAAAATATTGCTTCCCTTAGTCCACAATGTGAGCTTCAACACATAAACCTTTATGTATGCTTTACATGGTTCACACAAATGGAGGAAACAAAGATTTTCACAAATGTGAGGAAATCCTTGATCATTGTTAACTAAACCATGAAAATTTAAGATAAAAGCAGTCTGTTGAACTAGTTATAAAATTAAATCTGGATAAGCTTTGAAGGTATTATACCTTTTTCTTAATAACTCTCTCTCTCGCACACACACACACGCACGCACACACACACACAGAACAAATGACACTGACGTTAAATATGTGTGTGTGTGTGTGTGTGTGTGTTATATGACCTTTCTTTGATTAGAAGTGTGAGAGGGGACAGAGATCATCATTATTTCATGATTTCATGGCCACTCTGTCTGCACACAAATACTTAAATCCCCGTAATTTGTATAATAAATTCTCACCCTACGCTTCTAGTTACAGCGACCACGTGAGCGAAAACAAATCGCCGTCAGGAAAGCGATTAAGCTGTCTTTGTACATTATGAAGATTTAAGGCCCATTTGACGATCTTCTGCGAGCAAACAGCACGTTGATGTTTTGCATCTAACGGCTAATCAACCTGCTCTATTCCCGCTATTTTCCTCTTTATCTTTCCAATCTATCTCTTTCTTCCTCCCCCTTCCCCCTTCCATCCTCTGTTGTCATTACTACAGTCCATATGTCTAATCTGTATCTGTAATTCGTGGAAATGATGACAGTATGATATTACAGCATAGAAAAGAGAACACTCTACGCAAACGTTGCAGAATATGAAACTTTAAAAGCTCTAGACAAGTCCCTGCAACATGAACTTTATGCGCCAAATCAACAATATAAACATCAACAACAACACTAACAACTACACTACATACAACTTCTCTTTTTTTAAATAAAAAAAGAAAACAGTTGGCGATATTTGCCATGTCCGTGTTTGTATTATGCTTCATTGATAAGCATGAATGGATAAATGAAACGAAATAGAAAACGTATATCCTATAACATGCGCACATCTCATCCCAGATACTTCGTAGTAGATTATATTGTCAAATGCCATATCCTGTCTCAACTATCACTAGACTTGGTATAGGCATCGACTATCACTAGACTTGGTATAGAGATCGACTATCACTAGACTCTGTATAGATATCGACTATCACTAGACTTTGTATAGATATCGACTATCACCAGACTTTGTATAGACGTTGACTGTCACTAGACTTTGTATAGACATCGACTATCACTAGACTTTGTATAGACGTTGACTGTCACTAGACTTTGTATAGACATTGACTATCACTAGACTCTGTATAGACATCGACTATCACTAGACTTTGTAGACATTGACTATCACTAGACTGTGTAGACATCGACTATCACTAGACTTTGTATAGACATCGACTATCACCAGACTTTGTATAGACATCGACTATCACTAGACTTTGTATAGACGTTGACTTTCACTAGACTTTGTATAGACGTTGACTATCACTAGACTCTGTATAGACATCGACTATCACTAGACTTTGTAGACTTTGTAGACATTGACTATCACTAGACTTTGTAGACATCGACTATCACTAGATTTTGTATAGACATCGACTATAACTAGACTTTGTATAGACACAACGTTCTACGAAGCTGTTTTCCGCTCGAGCGTGCAATTCCATTCTTGACTACTGTGACTTTCTTGTAGTGTCCAACTACAAAGAAAGAATGGTATCCAAAATCCAATCATGATGCAGGTATGCAAATTGTTAGTTTTGCAGAATTAACACGTTTCTGTCTTCAGCTTTCTTCCTACGCTTTCAACGACTTAATAAGCCGTTTCTTCACAACTCAATCGCTCCAGTACAGAATGAGCTACATTTAATTGATATAAATCTTTACACATAGCGGTGTTGGATTCTAGCTAAACATTGGCCCTACTGTTGTAACAGGTTGTAAAGCTAGAGGCCTTTCTTAACTGCAAGAATTTGTCTTACTTAGCTAAACTGATATAGGACGCACATCTGTCAGATTACGAAAGGCCTTTGCTTAATGAGATTTAATCCAAATGAAAACAGAAAAATCTATGTATATAATATCTGTATCATAAAACAACATCAAAAAAGTCATTTAAAATACAAATGGGTCCGCGCCACACTGTCCACATAGAGGGCTCAAAGCAAATAAGAAAGAAGACGGAATAAAATTATATAGGTATTAGAAAAATTTCTTCGACAGTTTGATAGTTGCACAATGCACTCAATATCTGGAAAGATGACCAAACGTTATAAAGTCAGACGAGCTGCCACACAAAAGGTAACATCGCAGAATAGGAAAACCAGCTCGCAGTGTAACAGCTCACAAACAACCTCAAAAACAGCATTTAAAAAAGTACACGTCACGTGAACACTGTGATAAAACTACCAGACGATAAACATGGATAAGCAATACAAATTCCAACATCAAAATATTTTTTGTGCGACCTTAACATTGCGTGTACATGCTGAATGATTGGGACAATTTAAATTGCTGAGGTTCTTTCAACTTTTTGCTGCAGATGGTACAAGGTTTATTTTTATTTTTCAACTCAGCAATACTGGTTTTAGGCAGTTTGTGGACGCGCCTCCGCAATCACTGGGGGGGGGGATAAAAATAGATGCGTCCGAATTGTTCACGTGGGGGGGGGGGGATCAATAATGAACGTTTAGGTTTAATGTTTAAAGTCGAGAAAATCCTTAGAGGATTCTCCGCCACTATGGCATCCCCATGACAATGGTTAATCTAATTGAAATGTTCTATAAGGACTCCGTATGCAGTGTGAGATAGAAGAGTTCATAAAGTCTGAAGTACTTCAAGGCAATGTTATGTCAGATGGGGTTTTTTTTCACCCTTAGCATCTCTTGGGTGATGAATTTGACAACCACGCAGCAGCCCACGGGTATCAGGTGGACTGTTCACCTCACTAGACAATCTAGACTTCGCAGACGCTGCTGCCCTGATCATATCCCATACCTCTGAACAGAAGCAGAGAAAAGCAAATCGCCTACAGCAGTTTGCAAAGTTCATCGCCCTCAGCATTAAAACCGCTAATACTAAGATTATGAGCGACAGCAGTTTACCATAAATTTCCAGCATATAGAGAATGTCAGCCAGTTCTGCTGTCTAGACGGCATCATAAACATTCAGGGTGGTACGGAAGAAGACATAAAAGCACGCCTTGGCAAAGCCAGTCAGCATTTGCAAGACTGAGACATCTTTGGGGATCATCCACCCACTCAAATAACGCCATTCTGAGAATTTACCATAGCAATGTTCTACCTTTTCTCCTGTACGGAGCGGAATACTGACGTACTACCAAGCAAGACACCAGCAGACTCTCAAGTTTCCATTACGCCTGCCTGAGAAGAATTATGAAGATCTACTAGCTCATCACCATTACAAACTAATGCTGTACGAAATTACCAAAATGGAAAACATGGAAACCATTGTGAAGAAGCGACGATGGAGATGGCTGGGCAAGTGCCCATCAAATATCCGGCAAAAGTAGCACTCACGTGGGCCCCTGAAGGTAGAAGGCGAGAATGCCAGAAGAACAACATGGAGACGCACCATGGAGGAAGAGCTGAAGCCCGCCAGGCTTAGCTGGGAACCGCACAGAAGGAGGGTCAGAACGGGCAGCAATGGAGGAGTCCCGTGCAAGCTCTAGGTGCCATAAGGCGTGAAAAGAAACGTTGTTACTGCGCATGCGGGTAAAAACAGAGGAGTTCTGACAGTGCACGGGGCGGGCATCAATAATGTATGTTTAGGTTTAATTTTTAAAGTCCCTTTTATTTGGAATTTTCCTTGTCGCATTTGTATGGCACAGCTGCTCTCTGGCCAGTCAATATGACATAATCGTGGCTAAACAATGGTAAAAAATAAATATTGCTAATCAGATACAGTGGACGTGTAACCCGATGTTGATAAGAGATTTTCCCTTCAGAATTGCTCAGCAAGACTGTGCCCGAAACTTGTAAACCAAGTGAATGGAGCTCCTGTTTCTGTCGACATTGTAAGAGGCCGACATGCGAGGACATGGAGGTATTTATGTCTGACCGCCTGTGATTGTAGGAGTCTACAGTACACGTCAGGTGTACGTTTACCAGCCTGCGACCATCTGCAGTCAGACCAAAAAGTGACACGTGTACACCACTACTGCTATTTCACGCTCAGCCTTTGACATTTGAGCGGCAGCCGCTTGCATGGCTTTCCAAACAGCACGTGAAATCAACACCAACATGCATGCGCCGCGCCCCCTCTGCCACGAGCTTTCCTATACTGACATGAAGGCCATTGACTGTTTACAATATGTTTACACTATTTACATTTGTATCGTCCCGTGTAGGAGTGACAGATCGTTCATTTACTACAACCACGCGCTGTGTATACGGTTTAAACTCCAAACGCGCACAACCATGAAGACTACATACATCGATACAACGTTGCCTCTTGTCCGCCAACCAGCTGCAGTCAGAACAGACTGAACTGCAGCAATTTCTGACAGTGTCTATGGGATAAATCAAATATTTATACTTCTTGTCACATGAAATCTGCTTTTCCAACATGAAGCTTTCTGCACACTGACCTACACAACCTGATAGATGGTATAAAAATAGATGATAGATAATGCAGAGATCAGAAGAAATCTACAGAAGTGGTCACAATGGGTCTGTTTGGTTATTTTGGTCTCAGTAAATTTTACAGGTTTTTTTGCAGACGCCGCACGGGCGAGCACCTACATAAAGCACTTGTTCTGACGCCGTAAAGAACAAATGAGGACCGAGCGCTTAAATTATCGAAAGATAACTCCAACAAAGGTACTGGCAGCGCTCAAACATAGCCGTGTGCAGACGCATGTATAATTTGCACCTTGAGGATTTCATGTATTCGTCCTATGTTGTGTTCGTCGTTGAATCCTAGTTGTCAACACACGCTTAGTGAGCGGGCTGACTTCATTAACATGAATTCTCTGTATGCACACGTTGTGCACCGAGGGTTAGCTGTGTGAAGAATAGCGCCGTTATAAAGAAAGGGGCGGCAGATCTTTTTTGAGGATCTGCCAAGTTCCTTTCTTTCGACCCTCTCTTTGCTACGTGTTTGGGTACGGTAAGCTCCCTTGGCCACAGTCGTCTGCATACGGCTATGTTTGAGCGCTGCCAGTACCTTTGTTGGAGTAAACTGATTGGAAAGACAAAACATAAAAACAGTGTGATTTTGTCTCTGTGCGCTTGGCAGTTCAGCCAGTCAGGCTCTGAAATAAACAGAAGTTTTTATTTGTTAAAAGAAAAGAGATCAAGCGCTAGCAAATGACGATTCGTGGCTTTGTTTGCAGTCTTTTCTTTGCACAACCCGTCGAAAACAAGCCGAAGTACTTTCCTACAGTGCTTTCGCAATGTCATAAATTACATGTATCATGAACGTTTTTCAATTAAAACAAATTCTTGTCGGCAGTTTCCATTTTATGGAGGTTTAAAAGTTAGAACAAAAAATTATAGAACTGTGTATATTGCGGTACATTTTTTGCATCAGTTATTCAAACATTAGGGTCTCTTTCTTTTGCCAAACATGCACACACACACACACAATGGTATCTCTTAATTTCTTCTGGTCCATTTCTTTCCCAGCAACGTTGTATCTGTTTTCCTGTAGGGAGCGGAATCCTAGCAAACTACCAAACAAGACACCAGCAAACTATCTTATGTCTAGCGATTCAGATTGAAATACAAAAAGAGATGGAGGCTGTTGTTCAAGGGTGACAATTTTAAATCTGACGCCGTCAGAAAAATTTACTGCAGACCGGGAGGGCGGACCCACTGGCTTATATACATGCAGATCTAGAATATAATGTCAAAAACCAATCATTCTCGATGCTAGTGTTTAAACGTACTGGCCAAACGTTGTTACTGCTGTGACTTTAGAAAGTGGTTTTCTAAATTAAAAAAATGAAACGTTGATGGCGTGTTGTAAAAACGTTTCCCTGTTCAACAATTCAAATTAGAAGTCCGAAAGCGCGCGTGCCTCATTCCCGTTAAGGCGAACCTGAAGCTGACCTGCGAGCAGTTCACGGTTTCTATTTATATTTTCTCTCCACCCCAGTGACGCGCAGCTTCACTTCCCGTCACCATCTGCAGCGGGCGGCGCTCCGTTAGTTTCAGCATACGTCTTTTTCTCCGGAATGTTCGGCGACCCCGTCTGGGGAGTGCTGCTAGCAGACGACGACTTGGAGGAGCTCCTGGTCTTGGCGCTGGGCGGGACCTTGACCCCAACGGCCTTGAAGACACGGTCGCTGACAGCGGCCGGGCAGTTGCTGAGGACGAGCGAGCGGAGGTAGGAGCGCCAGTACGGCACGTAGCGATGACGCGGCCTCTCCACGCAGACCGCAGTCACCATCAGGTCCACCACCTCTTCCACGTTGGGCCGCGCGCGCTTCATCTGTTCCGTGATGTTGCGCAGAAAGGCGTTGAAGTACTCCTCGCCGTAGTCGGCCCTGATGTCTGTGGGCGTCTCCGCCCAGGACTTTCGGTTCAGGTCGATCAGGTATTGCTCTTGCGTGATGGGCGTCCTGGCAAACATACAGGAACATTTCTTCAGGTGTCTAGATCACAGTGTCGCTTTTACCTAAACGGGTTTCTAAATGATGAAATGGAGATATCAGTCAGATAGGTGTCTTAGTCGGGATTTATTAAGATGAATCACCTAGCTCCAAAATCTGAGAGTTTCAAACAGTCTTGTGACAACAGCAACAGCAAAAGATATATTTGAAAAGCTTTAACCATCCAAATCGGAAATACAATAGAAAAAGAATGCTCCCTGGGCTGAGAGAAAAGGAGAATCTATAAATAATTTTTGAGGTGCAGGTGGTGTTTTCAACATTTTTCCAAAAATGGCTTTTACAACGGAGGTCAAAGATATCTGGGGACACAGGGGTTAAAAAGATCCCCAAAACGCTCAATACTGAATGAGCGATCCCTTTCCTACAGTGACATTTGTGCGTGAAAGCAACCCAGGGTTAGCTTCATGTAGACTGAGGGTTATCTTATTAGTACACAGAATGGCGAGTCATGCAAGGAAAGCAGATTTGTCAGAGCCAGACCCGAGCATCGTTCCTCGATCCTCCTAACAGAGCCAAGGTACGTAGTGGGACCGACCTACCTGTACAAACCAGGCTCGATGGTGACCACAGACACGTCGAACTTGACCATTTCCTGCCGCAGGGCATCCGAGAAGGCGATGCACGCTTTCTTGGACATGGAGTAGGCAGCAAATGCTGGCAGCGTGAAACGACCTGCGCACACACATTAAGTATGTATTGACGTACACATGTATGTATTGACGTACACATGTATGTATTGATGTACACAAACTACACATGTATGTGCGCATGTATGTATGTATGCATGCGTGCATGAATGCATGTGCATATAGATGTAAGGATGTATTTGGCTTTTTTTATGTCTTGCTTTTTTTTGCTTTTTTTCTTTTCAAAAGAAGATCGTTACATCGTTTTTAAGTAGCATTGTCCCGTTAAAGCCTTTGTAGCCTTAAATAGATCCTGCACCAATCTTCTATTGTGCGAAAAAAGACAAAAGAAAGAAAGAGGAAGAAGCTTGTCATAAGTAAAAGAACAAACTACCATAAATTCTCCGACTAATTTGTGAAAATTGTGCTAGAGATGCACGTGCGAAGGAAGCTGTTCAGTGACTGACTTAAATGATACCCGGACCGCGAAATTTTTTTCCCATTTGAGCTCTGCCCCAGCGCGAAATTTTTTTTCCTACACGTACTCTGAGTCCCAACTTCCTGTCTAGCGCGCAACTGGAATCGACTTCTGCGATCGAGAGAATCACATCTTCCACAATGAATTATTTTATTTGTGAAAGTCTTGTTTGTCGACAAAGAGGTAACATCGACAAAGAGGTAATGTCGACAAAGAGGTAACATCGACAAAGAGGCAATGTCGACAAAGAGGTAATATCGACAAAGAGGTAACATCGGCAAAGAGGTAATGTCGACAAAGAGGTAATGTCGACAAAGAGGTAACATCGACAAAAGAGGTAATGTCGACAAAGAGGTAATATCGACAAAGAGGTAACATCGACAAAGAGGTAATGTCGACAAAGAGGTAATGTCGACAAAGAGGTAACATCGACAAAGAGGCAATGTCGACAAAGAGGTAATATCGACAAAGAGGTAACATCGACAAAGAGGTAATGTCGACAAAGAGGTAATGTCGACAAAGAGGTAACATCGACAAAAGAGGTAATGTCGACAAAGAGGCTTTGGAAGTGTTTTTGGTGAGTACACTTTATTAAGTTTTTGACTCGTAGCGTAAGTGTATGCTTCTATTATTTTCATTGAATTTCACTAGAACATTTGATGGAGCCAGCATTTAGTCAGCTAAAGCTTCTTACCAAGTGTTTCATTAATTTTAACTGTCTGTCAACAGTACGAATCAAACATGTCTGCAGTTGAGACTAACTGTATAAAACACCGAATAGTCAGTGGAGATAAGCACCATCGCAAGAAGGACTACGCATCGGATTTGTAAAGTTTTTTTTTTAAGTTACTCAGAACTTTCCTGTTTTCACCGGTTTGACGCCACTTCCTGCATACCACGTACAAACTGGCTGTAACAAACCAGAGCCAGAAAACAAGAATAACGCAAACATGTTTCCTGCAGTTAAGCGGAACAGCTAAGAGTTCAGATGTTCTCCCACTCAGTCAATTACTGCTGGGTGCTTGTAGCTAGTCGTGCATGGTGCAGAGAAGACCGCTGGGAAAAGCGGTTTCTTGGCACGTGCAACCTGTCATGAATGGAAGCAAAACAGCCATAGCACTTTATAACCATTCTTGACCCGTCTGACACTGTAGGGTGCCTGTTTTCCCTCTGCGTGCCTACAGACTTTGAAGTTCTCTCAAGAAAGGATTGCACCCGAGTCTCTAGTCAGTTACAGCTGCCATATACACCTGTCATGCATACGTCACTAGCTGTTTGTTTAAATCCCAATACAATCTTCTGATTGTTTGGGCTTAGTTTATCTATATAATACCTTGAACAATATAATTAATAGAAATGAGATCCTAATAATGTAAATAATAATGAAGCTTGAGATATCTCAATAACATTGACTAGAGGTGGATGTTTACAGTACAGTGCAACTTCTCCAGTTGTCAAACACGAAGAGTTTCAAATTGGAAGAAGACTTTTAATTCACATGTTGTCAAATGTGATGGATTATTTCCCTTGAGGATAGGACGCATCTCTTTAGAATACATCATGCTATATTGGAGACTGTCCGTCTGTGTTAAAGCCTGTAGCAGTAATTCATAATGCAATGCCACGCTCTTACAAAGATCTTTGTCCACATAGCAGTCAAACACTAAGAGAGCAGAACGAAATATGAGAATCCATAGCATCGGCTGAGAGTGGAATGAGTCGTGAAGAAAAGAAAATCCCATTTCCCAGGTACTGGGTGAAGCCAAGTCCTTGCACGGTAGAAAAACGCTTACTAAAGATATATCTTGGTTATCTCGTGCGTGACGTGTTTCAATAGCGTTCTTAAACAGAATAGTATATGCTCTAGGCCATCTCACAGCAGTGTATACAGTTTAGACGGTCAGTCTGTAACCAGATCTGTCAGGTCACGATATTTGATATCTAGTCGGTAGTGCCAGTAATTAACTGTCACTGTCGATAGTGTAGAAAAAACAGTCTGCAAAGCACGATCAAAGGGTTACACATAACACGGGCCGGGGAAGGACAAGAGTACGACTGACGGACATCTGTTCTTTCCAGCACATCCATCTAAGTTCCGGTCACACCAGACGGTTGTTGGTGTACAAGGAGCTATCGACTCCGTTTTGTACGTTTCTTCGCTCATCTCTTCTGCATTCACCTGTCCCGTGGTTTATGCATTGCTTGTCTTCCAGCCGATCTTACCGCAAGCTACCATCCCGATCAGACGATATTCGTTTAAAATGCTACGTTTGGTGTGCAAGTTTGTTTGAGGGGTTTGTGGGATAGTGTACTGAAGATCAGCTACTGTTACCCGCGAAGACGAACGTTAAGCGTAGTGACCTCGTTTTCACGGTACATGCACGCGTTCCATTATGACGTATAGCGCAGACCGGTTAACATATGACGTAGGTCGATGCGTCATGGATGACGCATGTGACAGAATGACGCACCTGCCAGACTGGCGACGTTGATGACGCGACCTTTGGACTGGCGCAGCAGAGGCAGGAAGGCCTTTGTCACCCGCACCACCCCCAGCACGTTGACGTCCATGATTTTCTGGAAGTGGTCCACTGAACACCACTCGATCTCCGTGAACGTGGCGATGCCGGCATTGTTCACAACAGCCCAAAGACCTGTGAACAGAACGGTGACGCAATTATTAAAAGGATTAATTTGTTCTGTATGTCACACGTTCTACTTCTTCCACAGCAGACCACAAGAAAGAAAGAACGAAGGACGGAAGGAAGGAAAGAAAGAATAAGATACGAACGGCAATGCTGTTCAGCCCAGGGCTTATGCCGAGAGCTGCAGACTGAGTAAACGCAAAGACTAGAGTCTTTGGTAAACGGCAGATCGGCAACAGAAAACGCTGGCTGTTCCGCTCACCTCCCTCTGCGATGTTCTTCTTGACCAGCTTGAGCGCGTTGTGCACGTGCCAGTCGTCAGTGACGTCGAGCTGCATCACATGCAGGCGACTGGAGCAGGTCTTCTGCAGAAGCCGCGCCCCCTCGCGATCTGGCGCCAGGCAACCCGCGAACACTTGGAAGCCCATGGAGTCCAGCTTCTGGGCCAGACTGAATCCGAAGCCACTGTCACATCCTGCAATATCAAAATGTCATATCCTCAGTGTCATGATATCATATCTCGCAATGTCAAGTATTAAATTAAAGTATTGCATCCTGCAATGTCAAAATGTCACATCCTGCAATGTCAAAGTGCCACATCCTGCAATGTCAAAATGTCACATCCTGAAAGTCAAAATGTCACATCCTGCAATGTCAAAAGGTCACATCCTGCAGTGTTAAAATGTCACATCCTGAAAGTCAAAATGTCACATCCTGCAAGGTCAAAAGTATCATGGCCTGCAATGTCAAAGTGTCACATTCTGCAATGTCAAAAGTATCATGCCCTGCAATGTCAAAGTGTCGCATTCTGCAGTATCAAAATGCCCATCCTACAATATCAATGCATTACATCCTGAAGCTTATCACATCCTGCAAAGTAAGGGATCGTCAAAATTTCCCCTTGACTGCTATACACAGACTGGATGTCAGAATAATTGTCTAAGCCGACTTCCTGACTGTATGATCTGAACAAATAAACGGCATTTTTAGAGTCTATAAAATGTTATACTGATAAAAACTACAAACGTATGTATAGCTTTGTATACTGATAGACATGATGGATATAATTTGAATGAAGTTTGTAAAGAATAAGCCGAAAGTGTGAGCGCTGAAACAAAACAGACGGGACACAGTGAACAGTTTTAATTAAATACCAAATACCTCAAATACCATACACGACAAAACAGCGTCCAATATTTCCAGTTGCTAATTCATTTTATTCTGCTGCTGCCTGCTTTGAGTTTATTGCTGGTTGGTTGGTTGGTTGGTTGGTTGGTTGGTTGGTTGGTTGGTTGGTTGGTTGGTTGGTTGGTTGGTTCGTTGGTTGGTTCGTTGGTTGGTTCGTTGGTTCGTTGGTTCGTTCGTTCGCTACATTTTTTCTCCGTCTCCTTTTCTCCCTCGTCATATCGTTGTCGTCATTGTCTTGATCGAACTATCTCATACTATTCTCCAAGCATACAGTACTGTTCTTACATAATTTAACAGAAAAAAATCTGTACGATGCAAGCTAATGGCATCCCTCCATTTTATCCCATAATGCATCGACCAGGAAGTGTTTCACGCGCTTGGGCGCAAAGTACCACAGGTTTGAGTGCCTGCACACTTGACGGCTTTTAATCTTGGATTCTTTTTGGCACCTGCATGCCTAATTGTGCCCTGGCAGCAGACAAGTCTATGGCACTTGGCCAAATTCCTTCGGCAGGCGTTCACCGTAGCTTCGCTAATGGAGTACCAACCGACTTTCGTCTGCTTCTAGTGGTGTGCACACTAGCAGCGACTTCACTGCCGCCCGTTTCTAAACCAGTTCTTCCTTAGCAACGCTGATATTGCGCATGTGGGCGGGGGATCCGTTCATGCGCGCAAATCTACACTTTGTACAACGATTTAGAAAAATATTTTAAAACAACAAATCGGTAGTTAAAACAGATAAAACACTGTTACTTTCTCTAGACGGTTGCATTCGATCTTTTTAAGCTGCTGGCCAATTCGTCTCCTAATTGTCCGTCTCTCCGTTCATCCGTCCCTTGGTTGCTTGGACAGCTTGACTGTCAGACTGTCTGTTAGCCAGCCGGACTGTCTGTCCGTGTGTCTTCCGTTCTACTATCTACGCTCGCAGAATACCAATCTTGGTAAATAATGCAGAGCGTTTTCTGTCTACTGCGTTGTAAAATCAAACTCCTAGATAATGTTGAAAGTTCATCAATTGTCGGTTGTTCGCATGAAAAATAGGGTAAGAAGAAAATCAACTGCAGCTTCACCTGCACTCTTCTCAGCAGTACATACATCCACGCACACATCCACACACGAAATGCGCACGTACATACAACAGAGTTTGCACAAACAGGCACTTACATTCACGCACTCGCAACTTCCATCTGCCTAGTAACGCGCCTACGGAGGTAAGTAAGGAATCAGTGCTTCTGCCAGGGCTCGGGCCATAAGCCGCTTGCCTGCGGGAGGGACTAGAGTGGGTGGGAGTGAAGGAGTTGCTTGGTGTACAAAAGCACTTGAAGTCAGTCGATGTCGGCTGAGTGAGGCTCGCCTAAAGAACGAGATGGGTATGTCTGGGTTTTATGTATAAAGAACAGAAGGGATGAACGTTCTTCATGTCTCCCACATTTCTTCAGTAAACGACCTACAGAAAAGAACTACGTGAAAAGAACGATGCGAACCCTTAAATTTTCCATCATGTGGGACTTTACAAGCCGTTTTTGTCTTTCATGCACGCCCAGGCACGTTTGCAGGAACCCTTTATTTTAACAATACACACAAGCACGCACTCGTTTAAGTAGACACGCACAAAGAGAAAGAGTGGGGGGTTTCACGTGCATACGTCTATACGGATAAGCACACGACAGTCCGGAAACTTTGTAACGTTATGCTGAATACAGCCAACATGCCTATTACATTTTATTGCTAGGACAACGACCTTTCGTGTAATTTTGATATTCCAGACACGTCACCCGCTTTGCATTCAACAGTTTGCACGATCTGTATTTTATCCCTGGAGTAAAAGAGACAGGGAGATAATTAGGCCTACATTGTGGCCATGATAAGGGGTCACAGAGGGCGTCAGAATCCAGGGTCACTTAATGCCGGCAGCGCACCGCTCGACCCACTGAAATGAAAGCAGCAAAGAAACTGCCCAGCCATTTGCAACAAAATATAATGTGACTCCAGCCATACTGGATGGAATATTTTTGACAGATGCATATTTTTGCTATCATCTCGTTGATGAGAAGTTTGTCGTAAATAAAGGAATTGTTAAAAGTAGACAAATTCTTTAATGCATGCGTTGGTTTAGTTTAGCGCACATCTTTTGTTTTCTCTTCACTATTACTTTTCCTGGGTGCGTGCGTGCGTGCGTGCGTGCGTGCATGCGTGCATACGTGCTTTCCTGTCTGCTTAGTAAGAAATGTGCATGGGTTGTTTTTCTTCGTTCCTTTGTTTCTCCATTTGTTTGCTTGTTCTTGCTGTGCTTGCATTAGTAACTCGTTTGACATGAAAATTCTTATTAGTAACTTTTGTGTATAAATGATATGCTATAGGGCATACTAGACTGAGCAGATAACGAACAAATTACTAAAGTGAATACTGTGTTAATGGTATATTAGTTCGTGGCTGGCACGTAATAAGTCACGATTTGGTAGCTAATGAATAATTCCTAATGCATCTCCATCACGATAACACACGATCGAGGGTAATTCATTCCAATGAATGATGGCTGCTGTTGATCTTTTCCCTCTGTCTCTTCTCCCTTCCCCTAGTACCCGCATGCGAAACAAGACATAAGCTTCTAGTATTCTACAGAGTGGCTCCTCTCTAGACGTAACAACCTTGCAGGTTCTGCTGCCCTTATATTGGGAACCTAACACTACTCTTGTCGAGGAATCCAGTTTCACTGTACCGAGAGACAATCCACAGCCGTTCGTTTGCAGGAAACGGACTCTGTTCGTTGGGTTAATGACTTTGGAAATGACCCTGGGACCCTGCAACCTTGTCCGTGGAAAGCGCACGCCTTTATTTAATGCTCATTATATACATTTTCATGTGCCCAGTTTGAACATCGTCATACAATGAGTGTGAGAAAACCGCCTTCTAATCCATTTAATCAAATATAGAACGGCAAAATAGAGAAGACACGAGTACAAAAAGGTTTCTCTTTGCTGCAAGCGCGGGTCTATTCCGCGCATTTACTTTTACCGGAAGAGGAGGACACGCGGTCTACTTTTCGTTTCCTGGCAAAGTTATCTATCCAACAGTAAAAAAAGAAAGACTGTTCCAAATGGATATGCGCGTTCCCGCTCGGGGCACTTCCTGACACAATTAGAAGATGACACCGTGGTTTTGCTGGCAGAAAAGGCTGCATATGACTCGTTTTGGATGTACGCCTGTCTTTCTTGTTTCTTGAAATTCTGCCAGCGCATAGGAGATACCTTTCGTCCCGCGGAGAAATCAGCTGGTGTTGTTAAACATATATGCCTATAGAACTGGACGGGGATGGTGAAAAGGGACGAAAACAAGATTAGAAAAAGTAAGCTCACCGACAGAATGTTTGAAATTAATCATCAATTATGAAACTGACGCGCGCTTTAATAGACGCGTTCAAAAGATATGTAATGGAAATTAATTTAATTGTTGATGTATCAATGTTTTTTTACCAGAAACATTTAAAGACCAGTGTTTTTGCTTCACCGATAAAACTTTTTAAAACAGATACTACAAGACCCGAAAAAAGACTCCCCACCCCCTGTACTTCAAAAGACCCTTCATATTTCAATTAATTCCATCTGCTTTTTCTGGCTTTCTGTACAGAAGGGAGTGATCGATATCGCTTGTGATCAGGTTAATGGACCAGCCTAGGCTAGAACGTGCTTGTGTGCGTGCAGGTGATCAGTGAACCTATTCACGTAATTAGCTGCCCTCTGCGCTTGTGCGTGTGTATGCACGTGCCTTCTCTTCCGTGCCTGTGAGTGCACGTAACATGCTCGCCAGTGTGTGTGTGCGCATACGTGTGTGCTTGCGTGTATACAAGTAATCCCATCTCTTGCGTGTGTGTGTGTGTGCAGGACCACATGCGTGCGTGCGTGTGCGTGTAAATCTATACCCCTAATTCGGTCTAATCTTGTGCGTGTGTTGTACAGAGCTGGAATAGGTTTGCACCGTCAGTACATGTTTAGCAGGTCACATGCAGGATCTCCATCTGCCTTGTGCAAGTAAATAAAATTTCTATAGCTACCTGCTTCCTTTTTGCACACAGCTTGCGTACATGTTTACCTTAACCATCTCTCTCAATGGAACAAGTAAAACTCTTTATAACGCTAGTGTGCGCCCCTCGAGAACAGACCCAGGCCTTTGGATGTGTTTGTCTCATTTGCATAATAAAAAGCGGATTGGGACTCCACATTCCCTCCCTTCCCTTAACCTCCTTGCTGTCAATTCATCCCACAGCAAAGCCATATCGCTCAACTTAGATTCCACAAGTCCTACGTACTTTTGAAATGAACATCAATATGTGAAAATAATGTGACAACGGTGAATAAAACATCACATTTCACAGAATAATAGACCTGTTTCAAGGACAAAAACAGTGTTTACAGCCGTGATGATAAAGCCATGTTCTGGTATTTGCTCACAAACCCTGAAACTGGCCAGGAAGGATTAAAACATGTCCGTAGAGTAAATGTATTACGCCGTGTTGTTGCGGGATATGCAAAGAAAATCGACTGGTTTCCTAACAAGAGATACTATTGATGTTTCTCTTATAAGATACACAGCATGAAATACTTCGTTAGTCAAAGCGTCGTTAGGCTACAAATATTTACCCTTTAGCGATGATTGGTCAAATATTTACTCTTTAGCTATGAACGCCAGATGGCGCAATGTCACTATGTATCTGCTGGTTTGATTGTACCGTGTCAGCGTTCTAAACAATAGGGTTTTGGTTTCCTTGTACCCACTTAAGTACGTTTTCGCAGTCTGGTGCTATCCGAGTCGATAGAATGCAGTGCTGCTGGTGTTTCATCGAGTTAGTCAATGCTGTCTGGAATCCTGAAGGCAATAAACAATATTGTAATCTGATCGTCACACTGCTAAAAGCTCTATATCTTAGCAAAGAGACCCAGCCAGACTGGGTTCCTTCCCTGTGTACGCGCTGATTGGGCCAGGGATAGACACATGCTGTCATACAATAATTCTAATGTTGTCTACTCTAGGCAGTATCATACACTAATTCTGACGTCGCCGACTCTAGGCAGTATCATACACTAACGCTACTGTTAATGTCGACACTAGGGCGGCCTTGCATGAGCGTTCGTATCTGCTCTTCCGGTCATAAGAGCGGCCTTTTGCCCTGTGTATTTTACGTGCAACTTTACGTACGAACAAGAAATAAGAACGTTCATGCAAGCCAGCCCAGGTACACGTGCTATCAAACTATGCAAACTACTCGTAGATATCAAGCGAGTATCATGATATACTCCTTGTAAACATCAGCAAATTTTTCTATCACTAACCGACAGGACAACGCTCTAATTAAATCGATTCGAGCAGAAAGCCAATCACAGCTGGGGCAAACTGAGATATTAATTGATGCTACAAAAAAACTCAAATACAAATCAATATACAGAGGAACGTGCATGGCTGCTTGTGTTTGTGTGCATCCTTTCATGTACGCATGCCTATACTTATATTTGATTTATGTATGCGTAGTTATGAATAAAATTAACAGGATACTAGTGTTTTAATATTATGTTTCAGTGTGTTGTGATACACTGGAAAAATCAATCAACACAGACACAACGGGCTTTTTGTAAACAGGTCAGGAAATGTTTCTGCTCGAGATTGCTTAGGTAGCCCAAAATAAATCAACGAGAGCTGTCATACGGAGTAATATTATTTAGGGGCTTCTCATAACAGCGCTTTTCATCCAGAGAGGGAGAAAAACTTCTCAGATTTTCTCACGGATTGCAAGCTGCACGTGATGCACGAATAAACTTTCTCTTTATTTCGTTTCCCCCTTCTTTTTTCCATTCTTTTACTTTTTATGTCAAAGGTATGCTGTGAGCGAACACAGCCTCTCTCATGCCCACTCTTATCGCGCACGCGCAAACCACCCATAAACAAACGTGTGCAAAGCTTTGGTGTTGTGACGTCTTCAAGACGCTGTTTTCTCTAACAATAACACTCTGGCAGAACCCTTTCACAAGAGACAAGCACTGTGGTCTTGACAAATGCCAGTGTCGAACAGCCGGGGATTAAAAAATGACGATAGGCTTCGTAGATTCAAAGTTCAAGTTAAGGCCAAAGGTCCCCTCTCAATAGATAATAATTTCTCCCTCCCTCTTTCTCTCTCCCCTCCCATCATTATTAATCTCCACACCCTCTTTCTATGCGTCACTCACTTGCTCGCTCGCTTATTCGCGTGACTGTGAAAGGGTTTCCTTTTCTTTTCTTTAAGTTTAATGCCGTTGTAAAGTTCATTAGAGTATTAAATAACCTGTGTGTCGATGTGTCCTCTTCCTTTTCCACAGCTGTCTTCCTGGGCATTGTTATAAACTCTGCCTTTAAATTCAGACGCCGAAAGTAATGCTGGCAAACACGCGCTCATTTCTTCGTGTGTTTGTGTGTGTCTTTCTTATACCAGATTTATCTAAATTTATCAGGACCCAGGCTCGTTATCCCTTGCTTTCTGTTATTCTGCCTCGCTTGCCTGCCTGCTTGTCGTTAATCAAGACTTTGAAAACCAATTATTTCGCATACGGTTTTTATCATCGGTGACCTCGCATCCACCAAGTCTCGGTTTCGTTTCGTGCACTACTGCCAAATATTTCTGTCTCTCCTAAAGTTGCGAATTCCCCTTTCCCATCTCCCAACCCCCTACCAAATTTTCGATTTTTTAAGGATCTTCTGTTTCATTTTAACTATTTCGAAAGCAAATTATAATTAATAAAGAACAAATGAGGACCGAGCGCTTAAAATTATCGAAAGATAATTCCAGCAAAGGTACTGGCAGGGCTCAAACATAGCCGTATGCAGACGCATGTGCCCAAGGGAGCTTACCGTACCCAAACACGTAGCAAAGAGAGGGCCGAAAGAAACACACGATTAGTGAGCCGGCTGACTTCATTAACATGGATTCTCTGTATGCACACGTTGTGCACCGAGGGTTAGCTGTGTGAAGAATAGCGCCGTTATAAAGAAAGGGATGGCAGATCTTTTTTGAGGATCTGCCAAGTTCCTTTCTTTCGGCCCTCTCTTTGCTACGTGTTTGGGTACGGTAAGCTCCCTTGGGCACATGCGTCTGCATACGGCTATGTTTGAGCGCTGCCAGTACCTTTGTTGGAGTTATCTTTCGAAAGCTTTCAATGCTTATCTGTTATTAAAATGAAAAAAGTATGTGGCTACTGCTCGCAATTTTCACACCTATTGAAAACGCACAATGAAGAATAAAAAAGAATTTAAGACAATTTCTTGGGGGAATTAACAAAAATGAAATCTAAAAGTATCGGGGAGCATTGTTCTCAAAAAATAATGAAAATGTCAGCCTTTCGACATGATATGTCCCTCACGGACACTGTGATCCAGAGAAATACATTTAAATGGCGCTTATCATCAAAGCACTATATCCGTCATCATAACAGCGATTGTCAGTCTAGAAATTTCGATGAGTGTCTATGCCTCCCAAAGAAATGCCCGTGTGTGTCAATGTCTCTCCAGAAACGTCGGTGGGTGTCTGTCTCTCCAGAAAGATTGCCGAGCTACACTGATAAGGCAGGCAGAATTCATCGCCCTTCATCAACGACGTTCTCCTCTTTTCCACTTAAGCGATGTGGGTGCAATTATCTCACTCTACAAGGTACAGGGGGCGTGGGAGGAACTTTATTATTCCTCCCTACCCTCTTGCATTCTTTGATAGAGCCTCCAGAGCTATGTTTTCTCTCCTTAAGAAATGTAGACTGCTTCAGCTACCAGTAGATATCCAAGTTGAACTGTTTGACAGAACTATAGTGTCAATACTAACATATGGCTGTGAAATCTGGGCACCGGCAATAAACGATATAGCCCTAAAACTTCAGTTGAAATTCTACAAGCTAATTCTAAAACTAAGGAAAGCAACACCCACTAACATGGTCCTTGGAGAACTAGGTCGCTCCCCGTTTAAATTAGTCAATGTTGTGAATCACAAAAACTATCCAGTATTTTATATAGAGCAATATTACGGCTACATGAGAATGGGACCCTCCATTCAACCTATATACAAGCAGTAAAATCAACATTACAAGCCATTGGACTAAATGGTTTTTGGACCAATCAAAATAGTCTCCCCTACTCATATGAATGTTTCAAGCAGAAAGTTGATAGAAGGTTACATGATCAGTTTATTCAAAGTTGGTTAGAAGATATAGATATAAAAGACATCTATAAGAACTATAGAATTATTAAAACGTCTTTCACTTTTGAAAACTGCATAAAAATATTGCCCCCAATTAATCACTATATGCCGCTTCTTAACTTCCGACTCTTGAACAACAACTTCCCAGTCCAAACGCACAGAATACAGAGAATACCCAGAGAAAAAAGAATCTGTCATCTTTGTAACAGCAACGACATCGGTGATGAATACCATTATTTATTTTGTTGCGATAAATTTAAGGATGACCGAAACAAATGGCTACCGTGTTACTACAGAAATCGACCTAATATCTATAAATGTCAGTGCCTGCTCTCAACAAGGAGCAAACGATTGCTTACAAAGCTATCATGTCTTATTAAAATCTTACTTAAAGACGTCTGTGGACATGGATAATTGTATGTTTGTTTGCATTCACTTTATAGCAAGCTCTTGCGAGCCTCTAAAGATAGGTTGTTAATTCGTTTGCTATCAAAGTGAATTTCTGCTCACCTTTTTATTGCTTTGTTGTACTGTTGCTTATGTCTTGTCTTCATACCCCACTGAGGGTGAAGGAAGAAAAATAAAATTCTGAAAATTCTGAATTCTGTCTCTGCTTGATATCTTCCCCTACCCAGCACCGCTATAAGGATCACGTGATAAAACTCATACGAGGGACTGCATACGGCTGAACTCGAAATTCCTGTCTGGCACTGGCATTTGGCTCAAGTCAATACAGAAGGTAGCGCACACATTATGCGTGCATCACACGCGGGAATCGTGATTCAATATAACTGCCGTTGACGCCATATGACACCCCTAACTCGCTCACTTAAAAGATCTTGTTATTTACTTACAGCGTGTGTTGTTCCTTTCACGTAATTAGCTGCATTTCTATTTTTGCTTCAGTTTCAGCATAAAAGCCCCCCTATGGAGTTCTTTAATATTCTGTGCACCTTATGGCCACAAAACTTAAAACATTTGTTCGACGTAAACTTTTCAACTGGTTCTCCTTAGGAAAACACAGCGAAATAAACATTTGTTCCAACTCCATAGCTCTTTAACTTCATGAAACACTGACCACCTATCGATTATTTTTGGAAAAGAATCGAGAGTCTTGTTCCAAGCTACGAGCGGTAGTTCTTCAGAGCAAATTTCCTCGAAAAACAGTAGCACATATTTGTTTCGTTAGCCACTCGGGTGCAATGAAGCCGAGACTGTTCTGGCAGATGGCAGAAGGCAGCTAAACACGCGAGCGCACTTCAAAGCAATCGGATCAGACATTCGGTAGGATGGAAGAACCCTGAGCACCAAGAACGAAAACTTCCCCGAGGTCAGGGCCTGGGTTTTAGAAGAGCGAGAGCATTGAGAATCACGTTCCTCTCGACAAAGGTAAGATTTTAAGGACGACAGGACATCGGAAGGAGCTCAAAATATTTTTAAAAATCTCTATCTGCTATGTTGATCTGCGTTTCGCTTTTTCAGCCAAGGAAAGCGCCATGCAGTCATAGCCTCCGACTTCGTGAGTTAGGAAGCCACCCGATGAGGGATGACCTGAATAACGAGCATCCCATGATGCTCTGTCTGGAATGCCGAGGCCACATCCGCTGGCTGTGCCAAGTGCTCAATGTATTTGTTTAAACGGCGTCATATAACGGACATAACCGACAAACCTAGCGCAAAAACTGACGGATAGCATGTTGATACCCTGTCCCGACATCCCTGTCCCGACATATCCTGAGGTAACTTCAAGGAACTAGGTTCGGCACACCATCGCTAAAACGGGGGAAAGGGTAGTGCTGGACTATTTCTGTACAACTCCTCGACGTTCCAAATCTTTACCTCCGAACTTAAAAGCTTTCTTACACTGATATGTATCTTTTTCATATAACAGGTTGTGGTTCATTACGGGATGTCTTGAAGGATGAATTCTACAGAGAAGCATTAACCGTTCACAGAGAACATATCCCAGCATAATTTCCTAGTTCTTATTTTCTGATCTTTGAAGAGGCGGGGAGTGTTGGCGGTGCATTAATGCCAGCGTGTGACCGAAGCACCAGTACGTGTTGGTGCAAAAGATGTTTTTTAAACCGTCGTTGTGGTAATGGTATAAACTGCCACACACAAACAACTTTGTTCCCAAAACACGCTTTCTCCTGCGATTGTTGGTCAACGAATGCCTCCAAAACAGAGTCTGCTGACAGAAGACTATATACCTACAAAACCGAGAAGCTGGCAAGTTTTCTTACCACTACCGCTAACGGTATATCTTTTCACCAGCACGTAGGTTTTAGAGGGAAAGTGCTTCCACCATGCAGCGATTTCGCTCTATGGGAGGGGGGGGGGGGGGTAGGGTCGTTTTACTAAACTTTCCATTAAATCATCCGCCCAGATGTTAGATGCATTAGGTGAGATGATTACTAAGATGGTATTATATGAAAATGCCACCGAATCGAGTCTGCACAATGTCTAAGACAATATTTCGCCCACTGCTGGATTTGAACTCGCAACCTTCGACACCCGAGTGCAATATGCTCTGTCCAAACACCTACTAACCTACACATGCATGCTTTCAAACGTACACACATGTATGGACGCAAACGTACACACATGCATGCACATGCCCACACGTCCCCACCCCCACCCCCACACACACACCATTCGCTTTTCAATCACTTTTTATACTTCCTATGGCGACAGAAAGTGCTGGTCAGCACAACAGTGAAAATTTTGGGTCGAGGGTTCAGATCTCCTCTCCTCTAGAATGTTTTTCTACTTACCGCAGCATGTTTTACCAGTGGCAGCAGCTGGCTGTGATGTAGCCTTAGTTACCACAGTGTACAACTAAACAGTCTGTTGACTCTACACAACACGAATACAGTGCAGTGGCAACAACCAGCTATTGTCAGTATCTTTGCCAGCATTTCAAAGGGACAGTCATTCATGTTAACGTGCACCGTTCTTTACAGTTGCTTTATTTCTTCCTTCTTCCTTCTTCACTCATTTCTGTCCGCCTCTCTCTTTCTGTCAGTCCACTTGTCCATTTCCAACCCGCCCCCATCGTACAACGAACAAACATCCACACATGCAGACAGAAAGACATGCGCACAGACAGACACATGTCTGTATTTCTCTTTCTCTAATTGAGTGTTACTTAGGATGCTGCATACTTTTATCAGCAATTATATAGCAGGGATCTTTATCCCTCATTCATTACAGCAGAAGTGGGACACAAAACCGATAAGCAATCCCTCACCCTTGTTTGAACCGAAACCTTAAAGGGAAATGATACTCCGGAAGTGTGCCACTGCCGGCAAAAGAAAGGGTTTTCTAATCTCAGGCCCCGACCCGACTCTCTACCGACCTGACGAACGACTCTTAATCAGCACAAAGTTTTACAAGCCAGCTTACTTTGGAAAGCAGGCAAGCAGCCAAACACTGATTGTTTTTCCTTCCTTTTCTAGCAAGCAGTGCACAGAGATATCTCCGTCTGAAGGCAGCGACAAAAATCGAACCGCAACGCTATTGACCTCCAGCCTAGATCCTAACATAAGCCTAGTGCTTGATAGTTTGAAATATGCCAACTTCACAAGTGCGTCAACTAAACAGCATCCGGTACCTGTTTGACACTGCAGCCGAGTACCGTAGACCAAACGTCACTAAACAGCTTGCCGGAAGCAGAGGCCATCGAAAGTGGTCTTGCAGGGAGGCAACCCAAAAACTATATCTCAACTGTGAAAAAAAAACTATATCTCAAAACCTAGAAGCTGGCCAAGCAGCTGGCAGTGGTGCTCAGAGCTAGTTATGAAATGACAGCATGGTGAAACCTTCATCTAGGGAGCAATAAAATACTTCCCACGGCTACGACAGAAATATTAGAGTATTGTTTGACGAACTCGCTCCTAATCTTCTAGTAACACAGATCTCAGCAACAGCGAAGTATCGATCCGTGACGTAACTTCATGATACTAAGGTTTCTGAGGGATAAAAACAAATTTCGACAAGACAGTATCACACATGGATAAGACATGGTAATTCAAGTATAGGCTCTTTCCAGTACGTCTACACTATTATTCTTTACGTCTGTTCTAGTCCCCTGTCGTCGATTTATGTTTACATGAGAAGCTGGTAGTTGCATTGTCCTACAAAGCCAGTCACCGTTTATAAAGGTCTCCCCAACACTGTTTTATTCTGATGACACTCTTTATAGGTCTGTTACGTCATGCTTCGGGGTGTTAGTCGTTGCTGATTCAACTTCACTTGCACGCGAGTGTGTGTCATAACAGCATCACAATTCTGATTAACTGTTAATTATTGCTGTTTGAGTCATGTGTTTCAAGCACATCACATTTCTGAGTGGTAATACTGTTTCGGCCTTATGGCCTAATATGTCACGATTCTGATTAATTGTTATACGTTATTATTGCTTCGGTCATGTCTTCTAATTACAAATAGCATCTACTAATTATTGTTGAGACGTGCATGAGGGATGAAAACCCCATTTCTGCAAATTAAAAAAAAACTTAATCCCTTCGGCGACGTCCGATGATTCAGTCGCTCATGCACGCATTGAACAGCTCCATCCTGTTGTGTCTTCTCGTAACCACGAAGTCTACATAATTTTACAGCTGTAAGGACTTTATTAGCTCCACCGCGACCAGAAAACTGGTTAATCCCGTTTCCCGTTTCCCGTTTCCCATTTTCCATCTTTCCCTAACTCTCTCTCTCTCTCTCTCTCTCTCTTTCTCTCTGTCTCTCGCGCAGTTCTTATGCTCTTCCACTCGCATCCAGACCTTTCCCCCTACTTCTCCCTGATTCGTTTGATTTTCTTTACCTCATCTGAAGTTGGTTCGATGTTTAGATTTTCAATAATAACTCGGATGTACGTCTCACCAGTGGTTTGAAAACAGTCTGCGGGCAAAACTTTCTGGGATAAGACGTATCGCATGGGTCACAGCTCATTCAATCCACGTAAATTATAACCTTGTCAGCCGAAATATCTGCAGCTACTCATTCGAGCCTATCTGATGTACACAAAAACCTCACTTTGACTGGCCTTGGTGTGCAGTCATTCAGACAAGCATTAAGGTATCTACTTTAACCGTCCATTTATCAGTCCATCCAATCCCGTCGTTCATTCATACTGACTATTCTCCCAATTATGCTCACAATCCCCTCCAGTCTACTCTGTAGCACTTTATATTGTAAATATACGAATGCCTAAGCGATCCACCCCGAACGTGCAATTAAGGTAAGGGTCAGGTCAAAGTCTAACGCAAACTTTCCGACCTTTGGCCTCTGCTCACCTGTGATAACAACCGCTTTGCCGGCGGGGTCGATGAAACGAATAGGTCGCGGCCCAAAGATCAGGTACGCCGACAGAAAGGCCACAGACAGGTAGAACACAGCGGCCACAAACACCGAGTCCAAAGCACGTCCCAGTGGCTCTGGGCGCCATATCATGACGTAGATCGCCAGCAGGACAACGGAAATTCCCACAACGTTTCTGGCAGGCATGCCTTTGCTTCAAGGGCTCACCCTCGCGGCAGTCAAGTGTGATGTCTTCTGTAGAGTTCCGGACGATAAACTTACAAAAGCGCACAGGTGTGCAAGGCATAGGTCTAAGCTGTCGTGACTGTTTGCTCAAGCTAGCGAGTCCCTCTACAAAGTGCGAGTGGGCTGAGGCGAGGAAGTGGGTGGGTTGGTAAGCTGTCAAGGTACGAAAACGACTCGCCTCCCCCTTTGGCAGCCCAGGTAAAAACACACCTAGCGCGCTAGCCAAGTATTATGGGGCAGCTCAGCGCATACACTGCGCGGTGTTTTACAAACCAACTGACGGCCAAGCCAGGTCTGTGCGCTGTTCCAGTTTTCATCTGGCGAGGAAAGATCGTCTCTCAAAAGTTCACCTTTCCTGGCAACAGCAGCAGCGAGTGCCAGTGACGCGCACATGAACTTTTGCGCAGACAGGGCAGAGGCTGATAGCGAGTCTTCGGAAAGTTACGTCAGAAGACACCAGCAGTGGCTTGCACGACCCGGCTCTTCTGTGATGGGACAGCGGTAGGGGACATCACTCTCATTAATAAACTGGGCTCCTCCCTCACGGCGTTTGTTGTGATGCGTATGAGGCGCGTGGGCGGTGCTGCTGTCAAGGGCTGTGGCTCGCATCACTTTTGCTGCTCAAAATATTTCCTGCATCTTCCGCGTCATGTGGGGCGAACTTCGGACTTGATCTGCCAGACAGAAACACGAGAATGTGTGAAAATGATTGTAGCAGTGAAGTGGGTGAATTTCACAAGCTCAAGCTAAAATGCTGAGCTATCATCTATAGTGGCCTGGGTTCCCGTGGGAATAGTGAACGACACTGGCACTTCATTTATTAAAGATAAACTCCAGCCATCTGAAATTAAAAGACAGACATTGCAAATACTGCATACATGTCTAATTTCGGTCCCGTGATGTGACAACTTGCACATTTGCTTATATTTTTGACGTCCCCTGTCTGCAAATAAAATCACATACGCATGTAATTCGCTGCACCCACGCACGTGCGCGTAAACACATGTATTCCTCCTTTACGTTTTTTGTATGTTGTACACTAGATTAGGTAGTTATAGGCTCCTATGTGGATTATCGTAGAACCAACACACAAAAATCAGAAATGAACGAAACTAAATATGAACAGTACAAGAACCTTTTTCTCTGTTCGGCTCTGTCTTTCACATACTAGCCATCCCGCTCTTCAAACAGCACCTGCGCATATACGGACATACACACACTCTTTCATTCTTTCTCTCTCTGCTTCCTTCACCCTTCACCATGCACACACATACATGCGCACATCTTTCTCTTTTTTTTTCTTTCTTTTTTCGTGACCGAAATGCATATATCATCCGTACGTTCAAACTGGTATTACAAATTCACACAAAACTGTTCCAGCTTGTTAGAATTTTTTTGTCATCATCACTTCAATACCTTCGTCTTCCTGATGGTTTCCTGGTGTGTGGCGTGTCATTCACCGCCTGTCCAGGTTTCAACGACAGCCGAATGAGCTGCTCTTAAAACCAGCCCCTGAACATCGACTATTAATAGCTGTGTGCTGACCTCTCACAGTATTACGACGTGGCCAGAGGTACAAACTTTGTTTGCTGTGACAGCCTCGTGACCTAAATTCCTTCCCCAAGTGTCGCTTATTTATAAATATCAACGTCTGGTGAAATATATGATTCATGTGATGCGTGAAAACTGTCCATCGCTTTCTATAAATGTTCTGTCCTTTCCCACACTAATGAAGTGACCGACTGTGACAAATATGAAATGATGTTGACCTCATAGGGAATGTCCATATATAGCTATATATAACGCGCAATGCTCAGGGGAGTTGGCCCAATATATCCTTGTCCCAGTTAGAAGAGGCTGGCTGGATGGAATTAGTAGTTGGGTGGATGGATGGATGGATGGATGGATGGATGGATGGATGGATGGATGGATGGATGGATGGATGGATGGATGGATGGATGGAAAATTCCTTACGAAATTTCAAAGTTTTTTCCCAAGTCAACCTTGTCACGAACGCAAAGGACGAGAGAGGGGAGAAAAGAGGGGGGAACTGTGAGGAATGGGGAGGAAGCAACAAACTCTCCCCTTCCCCACCACATCCTTGCATCACTATAAACAAGGACACCCGAGGGGACCTGGTGGGTTGAAATGGCATCAGGGACAACTATGTCTGGAACTGTGTTATTGCTAGAAAAGCGGAGCTCACTAAAACAGCCTCTCTCTGCTGTCAAAACTTCGTTGCCCCGATTTTTCAGCTTTAATTTTTAAAAAGCCTATCATAACCCAGGTGTTTTCGGAAGCCTGCAGGATTGAGCTGAACGCTGACGACAGCTCTTTTGTGCACCGTGTCTCGTCAACAAGTAAACAAAAACTTGTTCGAAAATGTATCTACCTCTACACGGGATTTACGCTCGTTTCCACTGCGGATCGGGACAGACAGGCGTTTTCGCGCAGTGGCCTGGGCGACTGTCCGAACTGCCAGATGCTGCAGACCAAAGTTTTCGTTTCAGCTTTTTGCCAGGTCATGGGCTTTTGGAACAACTGTAACGTAGAGTGCACATTATGAGTATGGAGTATGTTTCGCCGTGAACTGCACGAACCGCTCCACACGCACATGCATACAGACTTTCCTTCAAACTGCATTTCATCCCGCCTCCCCCGATATTCCAAGAGATAATAACGTGTTGAGCTACTCTGGAAACCTGACATGACGCTTTAGCGTGCGTGCGTGAGCAAGCGAGCGAGCGAGGGAGGGAGGGAGTTTTTGCGTGTAATGCTTATTGTGGATTTGGTACAGGTCAGCTTTACAGCGCACCCTATATAATGGTCAATCCAATCTATGTCTTTAGAGCTGACTTACCTCCGTTCCCAGTCTATGCGGATTTCAAACAACGAAGAAAAAATGAACAGCACTGCTCACTGCCTAGACTTTACAGTTTACAACGAGGCTGAAAATCCAGCGACGAACAAGAGTTTAATCTCACTGAACTCTATGTATGTCAGTTATATTTCCGAAAATGCGTCCTATAGTTTGTTGTCCCCGTACGTCGCACGCCGCTTACAGTACAAGCGAATTTTCGCGTCGTCCTTTTTTATTGGGGCCGGGTGCAGCCGTACTTCTTTCAACCGGCCTCAAGCGGTTTCACGTAAGCCTAGCATGACGTGAAGTAAGGTGAGGTGAGGTGAGGTGAGGTGGAAAAAAGTCTCTGCAAGCCGGAAACGGATTCGGCCACTTCCTGTGTTTACAAAACTCAGGTCTCCTCGATGACGTACGTGTGTCTGTAAACAAGGTCAGACTGGGTTCACGCGCGACTTCATGCGAGAAAGCCCGCGCCTGTGTGGTGTGCTAGTGGGCCGCACGTGTTCACCCGCAGGCCTGCTCACGTGCACGCACCCCGTGCACGCACCATCGACTTTGATCACATGTGCACTGTCTAAAATGCCAAGCAGGAAACAAAAGTGTAAAAATACAGTCATACTTTCAATCCTTCCGATGATGAAATGTACGTATGTCAAATAAGAAAGAAACAAAGAAAGAGATGGACGGACGGACAGACGCACGGACGGATGCACGGACGCACGGACAGACTAATTATACCTGACTGTATGGAGCGTCAGTGAAAATTGCTGGTGGGTTTCTGACCAATAAATGTAACAAAAATACTCTGAGAACTTTTACGTATCTTGGCCTCCTGCCCCAACTCACCCCAACTCCTTACCCTTCCCTGTCTCCTGTTTGGTATTTCCTTCCCTCTTCTCGTTCACCTCTGTACTGGTTTTGTCCGTCAACTAACGCCTTCCGAGGCAGATTCGAAAATGTGCGTGCTTGTAGGATTTATAGTAAGGCGACAGCAACAATGCCACATTGTTGGCTGGCATCGATATATCGAATATGTCACTGAGCAGGCATGCACACACACCATTGTCATCGGCAGAAGTGGGCTGATGAAGAAACTCAAGGATCCATTGAATGACGCAAGTTGAAAATGCGTCATACACATACCAGAACCCAAAACACAACAGGCTTGCCTTGTGCGCAGTAATCCCCCTCCATTTACCTCCCCCGGCCTCGCCTCTCTCTCTCTCTCTCAAACACACACACACGTGCACATGCATACAGATTTCTTCATTCATAAACAGGCATGTACCCACTTGTGCAATCACACACCTTATATCATGTGTCTGGTAATTTTCACACGCAAGAATCCAAGACAAATATTTATTGCACTCTCACTAAGTTATTGCTGCAAGGACTATGCAAAGAAGTACACACTGTTAATAAAGAACACTGTTATCAGTACACACTGTTATCAGTACACACTGTTATCAGGTTTCTACAAATCTGCTTCCCCATTACACAGGTCTGCTTACATTACACTACAGTAAGAGAATCGGCTCATAAAAGTACGTTTCTCATCCGCATTTTCTAACGAAGATCATAACAATCATGCACGCACAAAAAGAATTTTTAGAATCCCTTGATATACTCACGGTGATTTGGTGAGATATTTCCCTGTCTTCTAAGGCGTTAGCAGGTAGCATGTTCAGATCGATACAAGAAATCCAGTAAAGTATAATTACCTTGAATGTTCGAATGTTCGAATGTTCGTTGTTTTTGTACCTTTGCTTAATATGTTGGACTTTCATACAGATTGCCGAGTTTTGAGTCTTAGGTATGACTCGGCCGGGGCGTGAACCACCGACTTCCGGCTGATGTCGACAAAGACAAGTGGAGAAATAAATAAAAAGAGACCAAAACGCTACTCTGTCTCTGAACGAAACAGGACAGAGATACTGGTCGCCGGTAATTTTTCAAGTCCAAATCAAAGCCCGTTCTTGTCGTATGTGACTTCTGTCACGCACGTCCTATACGTCATACAAGAATGGCCACAGTTATGTCTGCTGTTCTAGACCTAATCCCGAGTGCAGCGAGGGCTTTCGTAACAAGCTGCGACATTGTTCGCCGAACCCAGGACTGTGCGCAAGTGGGAGATTAGGCAAAGTAGAACGCTTATGGGTTCTTAGTCACTAACCATAAAGGACAGCTTATGCTGTTCCTTTCTTCATTTCAGTTTTCCACGAGAGTCAGCCGAACTGCATCATGTCTACAAATGCTTACTGAGCTTTCAATGCATATTCATTCAACTCCGTTAGTCTGTGTGTCTGTCTTTCTGTGTGTCTCTTTTTTTCTTTCTTTCTTATAGTTACCTCAATAATACTTATCATCAGTTATCAAAAATTAACGTCAAAGATTTCAACTCTACTGTGGAACAGAAGTTCCTAAAGCTTCTATCGCACCGTATCGAGTAAAATACATTTAAAACCCAGAAACTGGCGGATATAGATAAAAGAAATGGAGGAACCTCGTTGCCAAGTCGTCACTGGTGTCCCAACGATCTCCAAGGACCAATGACGACGACGACGACAACGACGACGACGACGACGACGACGATGATGATGATGATGATGATGATGATGATGATGATGATGATGATGAATAATCCCGTAACGCTTTCTTGGTGCTAAAATCGAATAAGAAATGTGATAAACATTTATCTTAAAGCAATTTACTTGTCTGACACACATTTGAAAACTTTCGATGCAAGATTAATAGAAATGACAACCGCACTGTACCGTAACGGTAGCCTTTGGAGTACAAACGTCCTCTTACCCATGCACGCGGTCTATCACACCACCTCTGTGTTTTAATTTCATCGTCTTTTCTTTACATTCGCTTCTTTTTCCCTACCCCCTCTACAATACTTCGAATGTATTTCATGATCTTATTAGGCGAGAAGAATGGAAGCACTCCAGAGCAAGGGAAATAACTGATCTCCACGCGAAACTCATGATCAGCGAGGGGTGAGCACGACTCGAACACTCTTGTGTCACCTTTCCACCAGTCGTTACTAGCAAACCACTACCCCTGGTGTGCAGACCTAACACCTTTCTGGACAGGGTTGGATGGCCGTTCATTCGGTTCTCTATTTCGTAAATACAATAATTATGTAGCCATAAGCCCTGTTCAGACTGACAATCCTATCTTTTATATGCAGAAACCAGATAGGATTGTCGAAGCCCTTATACCCAAGCTAGTCCTGGCCCCACATGCACGAATCGAAGTTAGGGGCATCCTTTAACTTGAGCTGTGCTAAATTATCCCCTCGTTTTTAGGCTGATCCAGGAGTTAAGTGGAAGACAAGGCGGAAATGCCTGCTGTGACGTGGCGGGCCGTACCTTAACTTATTGGACTCGACTTCTCCGAATTATTGGACAAACTTTTATGTTGATCTCGAAAAATGTAGATTTAATTGAGCAATCGTCACCAAAACCTTTACTGCAACAGGTCAATGGTTTCTACACCAAAGGGTGACGACGCTATGAAATAATGTGAATAACTAGAGAAATCTACCGAGGGAAAAGATTCTCATACTCTGACACGTTCGCTCAGTCTCACACATGCAAAACACTACTAGCTCAAGAGCCCCCACCCTCGTAAAACACACAACTGAAGCGAACTGTTATTCAACATATATTTCATACACTAATTGACTCGACAACATCAAATATGTCTTCAGATTATTTACAAAGAATCGCCGTGCTCGTGTCTAGGGTAAGACGCTGCCTGATTACGTCATACCACGTGGTATCAGACAAAGAAGATAAACTCCAGAGGGGGAATCAAACTGCAAACCGGCCTATGATCCCGCTCAATACACACATACAGTAAGTGACCGACAACAGAGCTCCTACTCTTGTCACTACTGAAACCACTACTTCTGCGATACACAACTCTGAAGCTATACAAACTGAATCAATAAGTGACCAACGACAGAGCACCTACTCTTGTCACTACTGATACAGCAGCTTCTGCCATACACAGCTCTAAAGCTATCAATAAGTGACCAACAACAGAGCACCTACTCTTGTCACTACAGAAACAACGGCTTTACTGTCATACACAGCTCTAAAGCTATTCAACGACCAACAAGAAAGCTATGACACGGCCACGAACCGCACTTCACTCTATACCCTCTTAGCGTACTTGCCCGGCAACTAGCTTATGACGCCTGCTGTCTCCGGCAGGATAAAACCATCTATCTTATATCAACACGAGTCCCAGACTCTAAGATAATCTATGGCAAGAACAGACCTTACTTATAAGGCACGTCCAGTCCCTTTCACGTCAGTCCGTCGGCGTGTCAGCGCAATACACCTCTGTGTATCTGGCGATAGAACTGGAGTCCTTTTACTTCTTCCCACGTTTTTGGCGAAGTTGGCGAGGGCAGAGGTCCGTGGGTTTACACGTGTCCGCTTCTTGTGGTCCTCCTACATTAACGGTCTCTCCATATCCTGTCCTCTCTGTGTGTATGTCCCTAATCGCGTTTTTGCCTCCTTAAGTAGCAGGCGTTCTGACGCATTAACCTTGAGTAAACCGGTTCTGGTCAGACTAGGTGGAGCAGGGCAGCTGTCATGACCAATGGCGTTTCACTCACATACCTTAAGTGTGAAGAGAAGGGGAGGAGCTAGCTGGCTAAGCTAAGAGTGCCAGGTGATATCCTAGGAGTGACATGTGACACCTGCCACCAGATGATTTTATATCAGTGCCCATGCTCAGGGATACAACCAACTTCGCTGTAACTATTTTGCGTTATCCAGCGATAACCTAGCCCTGCTGCCTGCATGCGGCCCCAGGATTGCGTTAATGATCTTTGGTATCTGCCCTTCTTGTCATAAGAGCGATTGTAACGCCAGTTCGTCCTATAATATACGTGCATCTTACCAAATGGATAATCGATAAGAACACCTATGCAACCCACCGCTGGGCTCGATCTGTGACGAATATGATGATCATGGTAGATTCGTACATAAATGTAGTCATATGTCCGGCACTCTAAATATTTTTTAACACTATGAGTGTGTTAAAGCAGGTGCAAAATATGTACTGCGTGTATAAATAGTAAGTAGTATATAAGATGTGGGCTACGTGTGTTCTAAGTGTTCTTAGCATGCCCCTGCTTCACTGAACACTTACTTCTGGCACACTGGAACATTATCAGAACACCATTTATACATTTCCCGGCCATTTGAACACTCTTACACTTTTACACTAGCTTAGCAACAACACATCTAAAGCGTTCTTGATCAATGCGAAGTGCGTTTTGTTTCGGTAATAAAATAAGTGTTCTAACTCGAACATTTCTTGTTGACAGTGTGTTCAGACTGCGGACCCATGATAGGTTCGTGGCATTCTGACCCGTCCTAATCTTTGTCGTACGCCTGCATTAGCCATCTACCTGGCTGCCCTCACCGACTCCTGTCTCTTAACCAGCTGCGGCTTGACACTAGGCGACATCGCAGAGAACACCTTGTCCGTCCAGGTGGCCGGCAGATGGCGCAGGATCTCCAAGCGGACGTACGTCACCCAGTTGGGCACGTAACGGTGGCTGGGCCTGCGGGCGCAAACGGCCAGCTCCATCTGGTGAATGACCTCCTCCACCTGGGGGCTTGCCTTGTCGAAGCTAGCCCGGATCTTGGACAGGTAGGCATCGAAATACTCCTCGCCGTAGTCCTCTCTCACGTCGGTGGGAGTCTCGGACCAGGAGCGCCGGTTGGCGTCGACGTACAAGTCCGCCATGGCTATTGGGGTCCTGAACGAAGACGAAAAAAGCGATAATGTTATTGGCAGCATGTGCTTGTGTTATCGGCAGCATGTGTGTGTGTGTGCGCGCGCGTGAGTGTGTTATCGGCATGTGTGTGTGTGTGTGTGTGTGTGTGTGTATTATGGGCAGCATGTGTGTGTGTGTGTATTATGGGCAGCATATGTGTGTGTGTGTGTGCGTGTTATCGGCATGTTGGTGTGTGTGTGTGTGTTAAGCGACTTAAATTTGGGGGGCAACATGATACGTTGACACATTGCGTAACAAAGGACGCATCTCCCCTCCCTCCCTCCTTCCCCACTTCGCATTTAGTGTATTTTTTTACCAGAAAATTAATTAATAAATCCTATGCTCTCCCCCACCTGCCTAGCGCATTTATGCTTCTACTGCTGAGTGTCCTGAAGCATTTTTCTGACAGCAAATTCAAGTCTTTCTGCTCGCTGTAATAAGCGTATTGTGTGACCTGAGAAGACGACCCACTGCCCAAATTATGTGTTTTTACTGACAAAGGAAACACATTTACGTCTCAGATAAAAACTGAAATTCGAGATTTTACACGAGACTTAAGCGACTGTCATCTTTGCATAAATATAAATCTTCTGACTTAGGACTGTCATGCAAACGGCTGACAAGAACAACCGACACTGATATTGGCGCGACTCACCTGTACAAACACGACTCACCTGTACAAACTGGGTTCTATCGTGATTACGCTGACGTCGAACTTGTGCATCTCCTGGCGAAGGGCGTCAGAGAACGCCACCACTGCTCGCTTGGACATGGAGTAGGCAGCATACATGGGCAGCGTCAGACGCCCTGCCGGACAGAACGTCAGACTGAGAAAGATCGCCTGACTGGCTGACACAATGTCAGTCTGACGGAGACAGCGTCAGATTGACCAGACAAGAACCCCGGCAATGAGAAAAGGTGCACTAGCAAGAATGCCTCGGCACCGCAATGTAACAGCCTCATAGCAGACAGACAGACAGACAGACAGACAGACAGACAGACAGACAGACAGAGGGTATTAGTAAAAGATGAACAAAAAAATAAAAGAAATAATCGAGATAAACTTGATCTGTCTATCGCAAACTCAATTCACTGTGGGACTCAGTTCGTGACATTTGTGATATGTATCAGGAAAGCCACACTCAGTTGCGCTTTCTCAAGTTTGCCAAACACAAAAGTGGTGTTAAAACTTCTCTGTCCCAAACTCAATACTCTCTGCGTGTCAGCTCTCGTTTGCATAAATGTTTCCCAATACAAAATAGTGTATGGTGTCAGAAGAATGCGACAATGAAATGTTTTTATCTACCTCGATAGGACGAATTTCAAAATCTCCGGACCAACATAACTTTCTTTTCTTTGGGAAGTATGTATAGTGTGGCCTTAGCTATCCCTTTGCTATCTCAGCTAAGAAAAAGATTTGTGGACCTCATATTTTTGCTATACATAGTTTGCACTGCTTGTGATTTCTTCACAAGAAAACATACCAGACTTTTCCCAATTATTCCAGGGTAATTAAACGTTCTTTTCTTTCTTAGAAACTCGGGAGACCTTTTGTTATTGTTATTTGAGGTTTGTTTTTGTTGTTGTTGTTTGAAAACCACGAATGAAATAAAGATTTGCCCCCAGCGTGTTAGAGGCCTTCGTCTATATAGGGGGCACAACTTGCATTTACGAGCTAGGATGTAGTCTGCGTGCAGCCGAGTGATGTCCCTTTCATTATCCTACAAAACAATATGCCCACCGGTTTTAATGTCGGTGGTGGGTGCTGGACAGTTATACCTAGCAGTAACACCACTGCGAGTCCACTGCATATGAGTCAGAATAAGAGTTTGCGTTAAACTGAGGCATGCGCATCTGATTTGTAAAAAATATTCAAATCCCGGTCTCACACGCCTGCAAGGGGTAGTTCGCCATAGATGTGGGACAGCGTACATATAACCTATGTCGCCATATTAACATAACACTAGAAGCAGATGCGTACAAAATGATGTCTGCACTTAGATGTCTTCAGCTACTGACGTCTGTGCATCTGGACAGCAAGTCACGTGACCTACCAGCCGTGCTGGCGACGTTGATGACGCGGCCCTGAGAGTGGCGCAGGAGGGGGAGGAATGCCTTACTCACTCTCACCACTCCCAGCACGTTCACGTCCAGAATTTTCTGGAACTGGTCCACGGAACACCATTCTATCTCCCCGACCAGGCCGATCCCTGCATTGTTCACCACGGCCCATAAATCTGGAAGGTCAGTTTTTAAAAATGGAAAATAAGTAAAACATTGGAAGTAATTGGGGAAAAATTTTGGAACATTAGTAAAACGCTGGAACGTTGAGAAAAACATTGGAACATTACTACATTAGTAAAGGACCTGAGACGTTAGCAAACACCAAAACATCAGTGCTGATAAGATTGGAACATTAGCCAAACCCCAGAACATCAACAAAACATTATAACACTAATTCCACTCAGGTCATGCAGTGGGGTATGACGTCAGATGCCATGGTGACCAAAACTATAAAAGTCCTGACAAGGTGCAGATTGCGTGAGCATGTTCCCCGGCCGGACGAGCAAGAAGAGGAGCCTGATTTTATTTTGCTTTTTATTTATTTACTCTATTTATTTTTATTTAACGCTTGCTATACCGCCTTGATCGGTGGTCTAACGGTCTCGAGGCACGTTAACTTGTCTCCACCAACACACTGCCTTACTGACAACGTAATACGCTCGTGACAGAGTTCTGGAGTGGACAGGGAACAGGGTTACCTGCTCCTTTCAAGTGCTCTGAGACGTAGGTCTGCGCGCGCTGCACGTGCCAGTCGTCGGTGACGTTGAGTTCCAGTACGTGCAGGCGTGACGATGCCGTCTTCTTCAGGTGCAGCGCCCCCTCCCGGTCAGGTGCCAGGCAGCCCGCGAAGACAAAGAAACCCAGGGCATCCAGCCTCTTGGCCAGAAGCCAACCGAAACCGCTGTCGCACCCTTCAGGGACATACACAAGCACGCACGCACACGTACGTGTGCACGTATACATACACACTTACACATTGATATGTTTACACCTACCATTACTAAGGGTGTGCGTGTATAGTTGGTTAAGCTACCATTTTCCTTTTAACAGCCTGGAGATAAATATTAAAACCCAACCCTTTAATTATAAACTTTACAGAAAAGGGGGGGAGACGTGATCCTTTCCTCCAAAGCTCAAAGGACTGCGCGCTTGTGCAAGTAAATGCTGTGACGTCACAGGCTACATTCTGTCTGCTACACTAGCACAGGGAACACTTTTTTAGTCAGCAGCTTAATTCAACACTCCGAAAACTGCTTCTGATCGCGGCTGTCAGACTAGAACATCGAGGTCAGAGGCCAGAGGTCAAGCTGCGCCACTGAGAAACCTTGCTGACGAGACTTTGCTATTAGAAGTGCACAGGGCTGTGTGAGACAGCCGACAGGACTGGTCGGCGGGTTGGTAGGCAGGATTTTAACTATGTCGTGGTAGAAACTTTAAAACACATAAAACGGATTTTAAGATACGACTTTACAGTCATAAGTGCTGAAACAATTCTACGTTGACACAGGGCTGTCAGTCATACCTGCTAGAAATTTGTCATGTTTGTTCTCACAGACTCTGTTAGTTACTACTTTCACACGCTTTTAACGTCGAAAAGACAGAAAAGCAGATTTTTTTCATATAAAACTAAAAAATAAATAAATAACAATTCCGACTGGTTGATAGCTATACCTATAGTGACTACGACGAAAACACAAGTAATAAAAGGTGACAATGGAAACAGAATGAACGCGGGCTAAATGGCAGATGCTGGAATGATATAGCAACTGATATATATATCAGCTACTGGCTGAATGGCTGACGATGTAACAGTGATACCCCCCCCCCCGGGTTGAATGGCTGTACGACGATGTAGCAGTGGCACGCCCCATTTAGCTACTGGCTGAGTGGCTGACAATGTAGCAGACACCCCCCATACACTGAGTGGCTGACGATATAGCTGTGATACCCCAACAACAATTTGCGTCTCAGAGCTCAAGGCACTTTAGTTACTGTCAAGATTGTCCTATTTACGTCCAGTTAAGTTCATCACTTTAGAGGTTAGTTCAAAGGTCATTATAGGTCCTTATCTACCTGCCTTCAGTCTTGCTTTCTAGCTTACTACCTTCATTTGTTCATTGTACTTCTTTCCATATTTCACTTCCTTCTTTTAAAGTGTAGCTTGGGGATAGTCCCGCGCCAGAGATTGCCGAAAACGTAGCAGGGAGCGATGTTACTGCAGCTCTTCTACAGCAAACCCATGTACCGTCTTCTTGCTTGACTGGGGACTGGGGTCGGTTATGGACACGACCTCACCCTGGGGGGTTTTGCCACTTTTACTGAATTTTTCTCTCTTTTTTGCGATAATTTCCAGCTTTTCTTGTAAATGCAAAATCTGTTTAGTAATAAATCTAATTAGTGACAGATCAGAATTCCTTGATAGCAAAATTGAGGGGTTACACCATAGATGTTAATAAAATATTTGAATTTGTGTGCTTTCATGAATGGAAGTTTCGTATCCATAAGCTACACTTTAAATGATCTTTTGCAGTTTCATTCCAGTCTCATCCCACCCTTCCCTCTCTCTCTCTCTCTGTTCACGATTGTTCTATAACTTTTAGACATGTAGTGCTGTGTTTACGTTTCTTGCATTTGAACGAAAATATAAGCACATTCTCGAAGAGTAGGGCCTACTCAAACTTCATGTTAGAACTTTATTTTCCAGTCATCTATCGCAGTTTGATTCACAAATGTCGTTTCTAAAGTCCCTCTACTTATGGTACAACGGGTTATTTGGATGTTTACTTACAATCCCAGTATTCTCAGCTTTTCTGAGGCACGAATAAGCAGGCCTAAGGATGGCGGCTTATCACAGCCTCAGCAAACGATGCGTGCACTTGTCAGGCTGTTTCAAATAATCTCCTCCCCCACCGAAAACTTTGTTAGTATTTCAACCCAAGCAGTCTCAGTGTGGCAGCACGTAAACTTGTCTCAAGCAGCACAGTCCTAATATCCGCTTTGTTCACGACTGGATGTTGGGCAAAATACAATCAGTAAAAATACATAAGTGCACGTGTCACTACGCGTTCTCGTTGTAGAGCTGCCTAACGAAATGTGGAAATCCAAACCGGGTAAACAAAATGCCACTCACCAGTGACCAGAACCGCCTTGCCAGAGGGATCCACAAGTTCCATGTCTACGCCTGGGAAAAGGCGGCCAACAGCAAGAACGATAATTACATAGGTCACGATGCAGGCGAACAGGTAGTCGTGCAGGAAAGTCTGCAGAGCTGCTGGGGGGTACAAGTACAGTCCTACACCCGCCGCCGCTCCCAGTGCTAGGAAGAATTTCGTGACCATCCTGTCGCTGGCGACGTGGCTTCCTGGACAACAGCGAGGAAAGCATGCACACTCGGACAAAGTGGTCCGTGATCGTGTCTATCGAAATCACTCCAGACTGATCTGTGTACGACAGAGGGACTTGACATACACAAGCGCAATGGCTCGTTCACAATCACTCTGGTTTTGCTCGCTCCTTTTCTCTCTGATCATTCATTGGATGGCTTTCTGTCCTATCTGAACCCACGCTCTCAAAGACGAGCGAAGTACCCGGTGTGGAAGAAACTACAATGATCACCAGAATTTATGCATGTTAATTTGTGCGGTGGGAGCCGAAATGTGCATAAATACGGTGGTGGGATGGGGAGGGCGTCACTGGGTTTCTTTCGGCGAGCTACAGTGCGTCATGTCACGCCCCCTCCATGTCCGTCAGTCTCGGGGTCTGTGGTAATGTGTGTATAAGGCTAACCCGATCAAAGACACAGTACGTCCAACCCCTTTCCAGGCCCAGCGCCCCCGCACAAAAGCACATTCACACAAGAGACCAGATGTCGAATAACCAAAGACCCTGAAAACACCCTTTCTTTTGAACTCGATAGAACTTAGCAGCCCTCGCGAAAAGGCGATGACGTCAGCTAAGTTCTATCGTCAACCGTCTGATCACAAACATGCCGCCACCACCACTAACAGGAAGTGAGGGAATGAGTGTGAAACAAATAATGAATACACATGCACCAACAAACGCACACACACGCACGCACGCACCTGCACGCGAGCTTACACCCAAACACACTAACACAAAAGAAGTATAAGGAGTGTGCTCTCTCAACCGAGATCGAAATGTCAGATAAAGACTGCGATATCTGATTGCAGAAAAATTCTATTACTCTACAAACAAGCTGTAGGGCCCCAACGCGAGGATAAACTGCACATATAGTCTATACCAGTAAACTAGTTCTTCGGATAGGCTATACCAGTAAACAGTTTCTTCTCATCGCCAGGGTTTCGAATTGATTTTTTTTTTAAATATAGACCGATGCACTCAAATTAAAACTCTACAAACACAGCAGAGAGTTTGACACCACCCTGGCACATGTGGAAACTAGGGGGTGGGGGTTGAATACCGTTATGCTAATGATTCAGTCTCCAGCTAGCTGTTAACCACCTTCCATAATGCACTGTCTTAGCTATTGCGATGTCACCCTATTATCAGCGCGTGAGGTCAGCTGCCTGTCACAAGCTCGCTGGTAGGAGTGGCGACACTGGGAAACTGAAAAATCCCTTCACTAAGCGGGTCACCAAGCACAAGGATTAGATTATTGCCTTCACTAAGTGGGTCACCAAGCACAAGGATTAGATTATTGCCTTCACTAAGTGGGTCACCAAGCACAAGGATTAGATTATTGCCTTCACTAAGTGGGTCACCAACCACAAGGATTAGATTATTGCCTTCACTAAGTGGGTCACCAAGCACAAGGATTAGATTATTGCCTTCACTAAGCGGGTCACCAATAGCTATGATCTGAGGATTGCTGACGATGATGAATTAATGACGATGTATAATATGCCGCCGATGACGACGGCTGCGTTGCACGGAGTTGTTGCTGCTTATTGTTGTTTGTTAAACGTAAGTCAGCAACAAATGTTATCTCTTGACGGAAGTAGGCGGGGGCAGAGTGATGATTCGAAGGGTGCTTGGAGCAGTAGAAAGGAAGAGAAACCCCGGAGAACTCAGAGAAAGCCCCCGACAAGCCCTGTAAACAGGTGCTACGTGCAGAATAAAAAAGCATGGGATCTGAACCCACGACCCTTTGTATCGGCGGCAAGCACGCGTTATATCGCTATGTTCTGGTTTCCCCGAGCACAATAACGATGAAGACGACTATGATGATGAAGATGACCGGTCCGTGAATTGTGGTGGCTTTTTGAAATGGATGTAAGTTTAAAACATATCTAGTAATTATATGCTAACGCAACGTCCTTCACACACACACACGAAGGCGCGTACACATCCACACAACCTCACATAAGCACACACCTTAGACTCGCAAAAGTTTCTTGTCCCTGCGCCTTCCTCGTTCTTCTTGATAACCTGTCATAAGACACGAGGATAGAGAGGGGGTGGATGGGTGGGGGTGGAGAACTACGTAATTTCCCCTGCGTGTGTTCACCACTCCTTAGGATCGTTTATTGCAGGCACTCGCTACTTTGCTCTCCCTACTAGGGATTTCTTTGATCAAACTATACTGCATACACACAGTGACACTGGAGAGCATGATAGTGACTTTATGAGCAGCGACCGCTTATAGCAAACAGCATCGCTACAGTCTTTCCATCTGCTTCTGGCACTTGACCCTGGAAATCTCCTAGGCTAGCTAACCGATACTCCAAGGTTATCAAGATTAGCTACCCTAACAGGTACTACAAGCTAGGTGTGTTAGCTTATCTTGTATTATTCCTGGCTGACCACGCCTGCTTTTACGAAACGAGCACACCTACGTGCCACTGACACGTTTGTTTGGTTGGTTATTTTAACCTCAAGTCAGAAACTACGGCCATCTTATGACGTGGGAAGGAGGGGAGGGGGCAATGAAGGGCTTTGGTGAGGGGGTGGGGTGGGTGGCAATAGGGAGGGGGTGGTAACAGGTGCTACATTCAGAGAAAGCATGTGCGTCGAACACAGGCTCCAAACTAAAGACTATGTGTCGGCTACAAACATGCAGTGCTGCTATGCTAGGGGTCGCCCCCTTTCCTCCAACGTGGCAGTAACATGACTGGAGTCAGCACGATGAAAACATGAGAGAAGGGAGTCGACGACCTAGGGCGGCCCCTAATTGAAGCTAGGAGCAATGTCAAGAACACAGATGAACAATTCGGTCACTCCCACAGACAGGAAAAATAGGATAGAACGTCAGCGGCATTCGTTTTCCACATTTACAAACAGAAAGCATAGATAGATGTGGAAATTACCCAGATGGATGACGCTTGAATGGATGAATAGAAACAAAAAATATCCCTACATCCGGAAGAGAAGCGCTAGTAATTTTTTTCAACTAATCTGGAATCATCGCTCGAAAAATGTTTTAAAAGCCTCCAGACCTCACGCATTTTCACAACTGCGCACAACGACCGTCACACCAAGTATGCTACCTATAATAAATACACATTCATGGCAACAGCTGTAGTTCTTCAGAAAACTTCATCACCACCCACCACGCACTCCACACACACAGAGAATAAACGTTACCTGATTAAATCTACGCCACAAGGCAGAATCCGCAGAAACTGTCACTTAATTCATCCACCAAATGAAATCCATACCACGTCGAGCTTCAGTGCCGCCGCAAGTCAGTCTTCATTGCGTCCCATGCAACCACGGAACGCCCGCCATGTGCAGCTGACGAGACGTCCGATGTCTGACAGGCCTTCCATTTTTTGTGAGTGACGCGCTCTCTAACTACAACACCCTGCAGACGAATATTTCAATCAAACACAAGTGTGGCACGTGACTATGCTCTAGTACATCGAACCAAGTGGATGATGAATCAGTGGCGATGTGCCCGCCTTTCAACAAAATGTACTGTGTACTGATTGTCTAGCGTTTTATCTCAAAAAATATTTAGCAGCTTTTCTATTTATACGTTATGGACAATACCCTACGGTGGGTTTCGTAGCAGGGAGATAGGGCTGAGTAGATCTGGATGTGTTGACACAGAATACCTACGTCGAGCACGCGGTCCTTTGAAATGTAAAACTGTGTTTGCAGACGGTGTGGAGAAAAGACGCAGCTGACTCTTAAGTTCTTACTGTCAACTGATCCAATTTAAGTTTGGTTCTCTCTCCGCACATGCAGTCACGCGTTTGCGATCATCAGCAGTTAGATCGTATCTAGCGTGGTACTGCCTTTTCCACAGTTAGATATAAAAAAATTGATGTTTCTAAAAATATTTAAAATTGTTAGTGGTAGGCCACACAATTCAGAGGGACTGAAAGGTAACATACTTCGGCCTGAGTTTTATTAAAAGCAATACAAACTCTCAAGTTGTTTTTTTTTTTAGCCAAAAGCAATAACCTCAACAACTTTTTAAAAACCGCCAAAATATTCAACCACTCTTGAGAAATTACGAAAGGATCAAAAAGTGGGCCATGTACGAAAGGGAAGCGCTATATAAAACGATATGACCTGCGTTGCCTACATAGAAGCCAGAATGCCATCATTCAAGTCTGTTGAAGCAAGTCTTCATAAAAACGCGGTTGTGTGTGTGTGAGACCCACTTGCCCCCACCCAACCCCATCCCCTCAGCCCTTAATATCCCCCCCACCCCCCAAGACTTTTCGGAATAGAGCTCGATCGCCATTAATTCAATAATTGGGTCCACAGACTTATAGAACGTGTTGAAAATGAGCGCATAATGCGATGTGCTTGTGTTTTTCCAATGCTCTATTTTAAGAACCAGTTGCCAAAGGACAGCAGCTGCTATATCAATGGGCTTGAATTGATCTGCCTGTTTTCCTTAAATGTTCTAGTTGTAAAATAAGTATGTAAAGAAAAGCACCTCCAATCAACTTTAGATGTGACATCATTTTCTGATGCAGAATAGCTTTCATATCTCTAAGCTTAGTCTTAATCCATTTTTCTGTATTGCAGTACGATGATGCAACATCTGCTTGTCCCCAAAACAGTGTGCATAAAATCGCACATTTCCAGTGTTGATGTGGTCTGTTATGCCTGTCCTCTATAGGCGGCACCTATAGTATTTTCACAGGACTGCAGCTGCTTGCAGTGACAGCTGTATATATTTGGTAACTACGCAAAACTTCGAACAAAACAACATGCTTTTCTTGCCCATCTTAGGGTGGGCCAGCTTTTGGTTTGGCTGATGGAGTGAAATTTTTGGTTTTAGTTTTTTAACTGTAATGCCTTACCCAAATTTAGACTTTGTGTTTCCCATACGTTTCAGCATTCCCAGCGGCATCGTGAGGGCCGCCAAGTCGAAGCTTAATTATTTTCCAGTCCGTGTTTTTCTGTTTGTTCGATTTTGTTCATTACCCGAAGATTTACGTAAATTTTACCTTTTTACAATACAAAATATTTATTCAGAAGAATTGGGAATATAGTCCATTTTATTCTGTAGTTTGTTAGCAGTTTATAAAATTATATTTCCTTACTTCCTTTTTCAAAAAATGCCGCGCTCCTGGGTCAACGCAATGTCTCAAACTCTTGTCACGCTACCCCCACCCCCAAAAGATAATCGTTCTTTTATCGGCACTCTGTCGTTAAGTACTTAGTTCTTTATCCCGAATGACCCTCCTTTCGATAAGTAGTTGCCGATCTAAAGTACTGATTGACTCCACATAAATTCTGTAGATATCGTTCGTTGTCTACCACAGTACAAGGAACAAGACAATATAATATGATACATCATAAATCTGGCCATTTTTCTGCTAGGCATTGAAAATTTAGTTACTAAGGTTACCTCTACCCCAAGTCGATCAGCTGTGGCAGAGATCATACTAATAGTAAGTGTATGCATACAACTTGTACTTATGAAAAAGGAATGAATGAAAAGTTTTATTGATGATCATTTTGTTATTGATAGATCCATATTGACATTCACATTGTCTTAGTCTATCACTATCAGTACTGTGAAGTGTATTGTTGCTTGTCACTGCATCCCCCCCCCCAACCTTTATAATGGCCTAGGTCACATCAATAAGGTATCTGAATCTTGTTATGTATATTTCCCAGTGCTTTCTCCCCATATGAATGGTGCACATTTCCCATCCAAAGTGTGCCAGTCTTTCTTCCCCCTATAGTCCAGACCAAAGGTCCCTGGCGCGGATCTTTTCTTAGCAATCTGTTAGTTACCTTGTTTATATGTCTTGGTGTACATGTACTTCAGTAACTTCTGCCTGGGTGCAACACATATCATCAGTGAATATTGTGCCTTCTACAAGTTACAGTTGTCAGAACATTTTAACTGTCAGCATGTCTTTTGAAGGCAGTGAGTATACTACTGCAGTTTGACCTCGGTTTGCCGGTTCCTGCTTGAAAGCGTTTCCTTTCTTTTGCATTTCACTAGTATGAGGTGTGAGAGTAATAATATTTACAAACAATAATTCACCCCTTCAGAGCTAAAAGTAAAACATGTCTGATATTGATAAAATATGAAATAAAAGGGATCACATATTTAGAACATGCTACAGGGCATTCCAGAGAATATCTGCTGATGTGGAATTGTTTTCTATCCAGCACTGCTTTAAAATTACTGTTTTCCTAAAATGTACTACTAAGTAGGCATAAAGAGGGTAATTGTCTCTTTGTTCACATCAACTTTTAGAAATACCAGGTCACATGTTCTAATACATATATACTGTAATCTCCTCACCTTACAAATCTTAACATTACAAATCAATAAGTTGCAAGTTCTTCATGATCAAATCAGCATGAATATCTGCTGTGAGAAACAAGAGTACAACTTTCATTACAAATACAAGGCAAAAAGCCAAGGTCATGAGTCATTTATCAGTAAGTGATGCTCATTCCCTTGCAGAAACTTTAATCCTTACACTGCTTTATATAATGAAATACCCAAGCAAAAATCATGCTTAAATCGAAGAATGCACGGCTGCCACACGCTGAACTACGCTTGAGAGGGAAAGCCAGGATCGTGGCCCATCGCATTGTAAAGGTCAAGTAAAAGCCAGTGCACAAGTGTTTCCAATCCAGTGAAGACCTTATAAAACATCTCAAATACTTCAGTAAATGAATACAAAATGATACACTGTGTATGGTCCCTTGGCAAAAACTTTATTAAGTAACCAAGCCAGCGTACAAGTGTTTGTCCAATTCCAGTGGAGGCCCTTCAAACATCCCGAATACTTCAGTAAATGAATACACTGTAAGTTTGCTGAACACATTGCATAGTTCAACCCAATGTAATACAGAGTTTATGTACAAGTACATGCCATAAAATTTACCTATCTTGGTTCAGATTTTAAGCACAAGGCAATTTGTGGCCATTTACCCTTAGCCCAGCACTCCTCTGGGAGCATGCTGTGCAGAGTGCAGACCATAAACAGCCATGACTAAAATGCAGAAATTTATGCTGACATTCATTAAACAGCTTTGTTATTGAAAATTTGCATAATTTTACTTAAGGTAGATGCTCAAAATTTGCTAAAATAGTTATCACAGTCAGTAGAATTTTTAGCTTATGTTTCCCCATATACAAAGCCAAACATTTTGGTGTATATGTGTAACTTCACAACACTTCGGTAAAAAGAAAACTGTACAGTGTGATGATGATGTGGAGGTGGTGGGATGATTTGGGTATGTTGTTGTATTGTTGCTACTGACTGATAATAATGATAGTGATAAAGATTTTTTAAAATGTGGGAATCTTGATAGCTTAAATAGCATCTTCACTGTTTAAAATGCTTCAGATATAAATGAAACAAAATCAGTCCTTCATACTTGACATGCTACTAATAATCACACACCATTTTATCATTATTTAAATATAAACCTGTTTCATTGCTGCAGTGCAGGACATGGATGGGTAATACACTCAGTGGTTTTAAGCCAACACCCTAATTGGGGCTCACACAGAAGAATGAAGTTTCTTTCATAACTAGTCCTGTCAATGCAATACAATTTTAATTATTAATATTTTAAACTGTTGCAAAGTTGATAAAGACCACAACTTATGTTCAGTTCTTGGTCCAATCAATTTTTACGCTGTATGTTTTATATGCGAGTCACTTTTTTTTTGTTCTCAATTCAATCATGATTTTTTTCAATGGCAAAAAATCTTTTAAAAACATTAAATATTTTCCATTCTGAAGACCCTGTTTAACTTGGGGAGTTCCCACAAACCAAAATGTTTAGGGTCAAAAAGACATTTTTTTTAAACTGTGGAGGTTATGGTTTACATTTCAGAAATATTGCACACACAACTGGTGAACGCAAACTTCTTTAAACCTAATGTTTTCGAAAAATCCATGCATCATGCATACATTTGGATTAATTTGTGCATCCAAATGCATATAATGATGGGGAATTTAAGAACACCAGCGCAGAATGGAATTCTTGTAACTGCATCAATTTCACCCTGTATTAAAGGTACAACTCAGTATTCACAGCTGTTACTTCTACCTGCCCACTGATCTAAGGTGAAATCTTATTCTTTTTAATTAAAATATGCTTGGTAGTTGTAATGTTTAAAAGAGTAAAACAAAATGGATAATGGACAATGAACCTATTCAACCAATTATTATTGCTTTCAAATAATTTTACACTAAAATATTTCAAGCTTCTGGACTATTGTTTGTAGGCTCCCATGATAAGCAGCACTGAATTTACATTCAGATCTACAAGTAGCTGCAGGTCTCTGCTAGCAGAGAAAAAGAGCTAAGTATCCCATGTTATATACAAATATATGAACTGCACACACAGTCTGAACCATCACATGATAAAGTTACCTGTTCTGAGCAAAAGTGAGCTAAAGCAGACAGTTTGGTATGCTGTTAATGTCCTCATAATAAAGCATCTTCAAAACACTTTCTATATTTACATAAATCAAAGATGTTTATATAGCACCAACTTCCTAAGTGTTAGCTTAAATTTTCTTGAAAATTAAAAAGTTCTTCAAACATTTGCTGGCAGTACTAGGCGCAGCGCATTCTAGACTGGGCAACCATACCTTTTCTGAAATTTTTTGGAATGTCTTCTGGGCAGCAGAAAGTATGAAGCAAATGCACAACATGAGGCAAATAAAGTTTTTTTTAAAAAAAAAAAAACGTATATGGTCACATCTCTCTTGCATGGAACACACAAAATTGACATCACACAGAACATTGGAAACGTACAAAACAACAATGCAAAGCATAACAGCTGACTTTTCTTCAACGGCCCTGAATGGAACTGAGTATGATCCCCTGTATTTGGTCACGATTGTAAACTCCAACTATTTTAGATCTATTCAAGATAAATTATGAGATAAAAAAAAATATGCTGGATGCAGAAACTAAAACATTATCATCTTACTTCATTACAATATATCAAGTTCTGCTATATTTGCTGATGTATCCATTATGGGGAAATGAAGTTTGACTACCAACTCAAAACTGCAAGCAAGAATGCTAGTACCTATCTGGCAATATCTGAAAGACCTGTTTGCTCTTCAGAAGCTTACATTTCTTACCAATCCTGCTTAAAGTGATCATTTTCAAGTGGGGAGGGGGAACGGTAGTGCTGAACACATGTAGTAGGGATTAGGCAAAATACACCATCGTTTAGTTGACATTTTTTGATGCAATTGCTTTTAGCCTGTTAATACAAAGTTTCTAATTTTTGGGTTCAGGCAAATGACATGATTTTATTCTGAGAAATATAAGAAGTTAATGAAAATATGATCAAGTGGTAATGGTATGAACAAAATATATAAAATCTTGTTTTAAAAAATCTGTGAAAATATCTGTACTCTTCATAATTCATATAATGAACATTCCAAATTCTTTTTTTAAATCACAAGATTCTTCCATCTCATGTGAAAATATATATATATAATACACACACACACACACACATACATGTAAGAGATTTTTTAAAATATGTTTTGCCCTCAAGAAAATCAGAAACCATATTTTTAAACAAAAATACAAGTGCATAAGCCTGGTTGGCAAAAAGGCTAAGAAATAAAGGGCACACATACAAAGTTCAGAAAATATGAAGGCACACTTGTCATTCTTTTGTAAAAGACGTGTCATGATCAGAAAGTCTTACCATTTATGTCAAAAGGATTTCCCAACTTTGATCAAAACTATCAAAAATCACAGAATTGTATGGGACAGGATTTCAAAATAGAACCAAGAAAATAAAAACATAAGCCACCATTTGGAAATAAAGGTGAACAGCACAAATAATATTTGCAAAGTATTGGAGAAGAAACATTAGTAGGCTGTTTCCTTATATCTATGCCTTATTATAGCATTTTACATATAATAAAAATAAAATAGGAATAATGTGAGATTCTTGGTGATTTTCAGCTACAAAACTATGGGCAGTGAGCAATGAGGAAAGCAGACTTGGCAAACCCCTGGGGCCCAAACCAGCTCCTCACTGCAAGTCACCAGCTCTGTTCGTCTTTTTGTGAGATTATAGACTCTGACTTTGGCCTGCTGCCTCTTCACCTGGACTGCCGTCATCTCGAAAGACTGGGGGACACCATTGCTGATGATGGCTCTACCAGACTAAGGCTATGGAAGTGCCTGATCCTGGGTGAATGGAAGGAGCTTTTTGTGGAAACATTCCAGTACCTATGCTGAGATATACACCCTCCCTCCAGGAGGTACAGTAACCCTGTGGAACCCGAGGATGAGTGGGATGAGCAGCGCCCCGAGCTCTGCAGGATGACAATAGAAAAATGGCTGGAGAAAATTCAGCAGTAAACAACTACAAAACCAACCAGAACCATGCAAATGGGCATGCGATAGAGAAGTTAGAAACCGAAGACAAAATATTGTTCCAGAAGCAAGGGTCACACTGATGACATCTCAGCAAGATGATCGTTATTTTTGCTACACTATCACGAAGCAGAAAGTTAGCAATGGCACGCCTGGCCACTGCCAGTAGGTTATATATATATATATATGTTGTTAGAATACACTGTTTGTAACCTCAAAGGTTCTTGCATCTTCACAAGAAACAGCAGATGTGCATGAATGTGAGAACATTACAGTAGTATTCCAAACTTCTACGAACCTGAAGCTTCATCCTCTTGAGAAAAAAAAAACATGCCCTAAATTAGACTCTAATGTAACAGGCTTTATATGTTAGTGTCTGTAAAATAAAATCTTTGCTGAAATGCTGTAATAGGTCGTTGTGTATCCTTGCACATGCAACTCACAAAAACAATAGTCACGACCATTTTGAAACATCCTTTGACATGTAAACAGGTCAGCATAAAAATATCCCATAAATTTACCATGAGAAGGTTGTACATGCACAATAAAACTTTAAAATACCAAGTTTTCACAACTATAGGTGTTGCGCACTACAAAAAACTGTCTGACCCCCTCTTGAGTTGACAGGAAAATATAAATAATTTACAGCACCATAGGAAAAGAAGAATATGGTGCAAGTAATGTTCTTGGAGGAGTGATGGAAGTGCGTATCAAAAAGCTTAAACAAACTGGTGGTCCAGGAGACGCTTTCCCTCTTCTGCTGGCACAACTCTTCCAGCCAATGTCTTTTTCTGTTAACAAACAAATATATATATATATAGGCAGAAATCTGCCACTCTAAACATTTTGCTAAGAACCTCTATCTAAACACAATTAAATTTCAAACTTTACAATCTCAACCTCAGGAGAAGCTCAAGTTAAGTTTCATTTTGCTTTAGAACACAAAGTGAATTGTACATGCTCTTCTCTAGAAGTGACATTTTTAAACTTATTGATTTTAAAAAGCATTGTTCACTTACAATCCACCCATGAAATGGCTGCTTCCAGACAGTAATGAGAACAATGCCAGCAATGAACATCACAATCAGAGCAGTGTAGAGAAGGATCATTCCTGTGGGACCAGCTAACGGCTTTTTTGCCTGCTGCACATCCTGAGATTGAATAGCATCTTCCTTGAACTCAGGTACACTGATATCACTAGGAAAGCCTGGAAACAAGACCACAGTGCAGATTAACGGAGCTTCCTGTATTACATGTTGATGTATTCACCTGAATGGTTGTAGAAGGAGAACAGCAGTGGTATGTGAATGATATCTGCATTCGTTTCTGCATATGTTTCATGTGAACAAAACAACAGGGGGGAAGAAGTGAGAATAACGGATGGCAAGGAGAGAGTGAAGGGACAATAAGGGAATAATGCAAGGAAAAGAAAAATCTGGTCAGTACCTAAATTCTCAAAGTTTCTCAGAAAAGGGATTTTCCTAGCATTTTACACACCTGGCTTTTGATCAATGTTCTGTGGGCCTCCTGGTGTTGTGCTAATTTCCACTGCATCCTTATCATTTATTTTACCTTGCATAAAAATGAAACATGTTTAATCAAACAAAATCCAGCAACAAAAAAAGCAAAACCAGACATGAAATACATATTTAAAAAATTCACATCCCAGTAATAATGAAATACTTAACCACCAGAATGTACTAAGTGATGACATAAGTTTCGTACTTCTAGGACAGAACCAATTTCTCTTACTTTTCTCTTAACATTTCCAGGAAAATAGTCCAGTTTCCAGGCTACCCAAACATAGTATTTGTTTTTAATGTGTACATTCCTAAGCATTCAAATCGAAGGTTTCTTCACATATATTTATCTTTTCAGTAATTAAAAATAATTGTTTTTCTTTAATTAATTAAAACTGATTTTAGAATACAGTTACAACAGTACTACCTGATGTTTCTAAAAGATAAAATGGTACCATACAAACATAATAATAGTAAAACTGTTAGAAAACCCATACATTAATCAGAATATTGCCACAAGTTGTTGTCAGAAAGATTAATACATGGATGCAGAACACGATAGTTAACTCTGGTGCCCATGCCCCCCACCCGGGAAAAAAAAGTTTGGTAAACTCAGATCCGTAAGCTTGACTACCCACCCTGTAGTAGTCTGACATTTTACTTGAAATCCCTTTTTTCATTACCATATGCAGGCAATTTTTAGCCTCCTTTATCTCATATAGTGGAAATTGTGCTAAGATTTCTGGACAGGTTAGTACCATTTCGCAGTGGATCGTAGTACCAGTCATCTTCTTCATAGTTCCTACCAGCTCCGTAGTCAGGTATCTGATAATCATCGCTGTCATCATCGTGGTCCTCCTGGTTTGCAGGCTGGGGAAGGCTTTCCTCAGAATCCTGGTCTGCTAAAAACAAACCATTCTATGTCTTCAGTCGACATTATGTACATGTCCAGCATTATGTCCATCTCACTAGTTCTACTTCAGCAACATCAAAACAATTGCCTTCTCTTTAGGAAAGTATTAATTTTAAGCATCATGCAAGTTAAGGTAAGTACCAAATCAAGCAGAAAATGCTGATGTAAGCAATGCAATGGAGTAAATGTATTCTTTAATACTTTCAGTTCAAGTCGAGCTATGCTTATGAAGTCAAGAAACCCCATGTATTCAACAAGCAACAGAACAAATGTAGCTCCACCAGTTCAATGAACACACAGCTGTTTGAAATATTTCTTAAAAAACACAAAATGACTGCAGAGAAGTGCTACAATCATTATCTGCATGCTCTCACAGTAAATGCACTGCATGCACAGTAAATACTTGGCTTAGGAAGGATCTCTACACATATGTACATGCTAATTATGTATACTAGTAAGAAAGACAGCTATACATAATTGATTTACACTAGAATGACTTAGCAACAGTCTTTTCCCTCTTGGCTGAGACTTCAGACTTAAGTTCATACTGTAAATGGAGAACTATGTGACAATGTCTAGGGTAAAGGGACAACATGATCACAGTAAATTCTCCAGTCACAAAGCAATTAATGAATGCACGAAGAGAATTACTTGGCTTAAGGCATGCCACTTTCATTATTCAAAGTAACACTTTCTCTACATATTTAAGGACCTAGATAGCTCAATGGTATAGCATTAGGCTTTGGTTTCTAATTCCAAGTTGCAACTTTGCACAAAATAGTGGCAAAGGACTGCATCCTGAAGTGAAAACATTGTACCAACTCCATTTCAGCGTTCCCTCTCTGCACTGACCATGTTACTGTAGCTGGAGAACGCTTATGTGGATAGACTATAGTAGTCATTCTCCATTACCGCATATTCCCACTGTGGTGATTGCATGGTGCCTGCCCCCACTCCCACCCCCACCCCCCCAAAAAAAACCCTCCAACCAAACCACCAACCCCGACTCCCCATTTTCACATCTGAGGCTGCTGACAGGGGCCTAAGCTTGTAAGCCTTCTTATGCAATATGGATTAGTATCCAGCAATATCAATCTACATGTTACATATATCAATATCTGTGCAGCATAAAAAGCAATAAGAAATAAAGTTGGGCTGTGACCATGCACCTGTGTAATGGTGTGTAATGGGTGGAACTGGAAGGGAGGAGAGAAAGGGGGCCACAAGCAAACAGCCAAACGAGAGTGTACAGCACACATGCCAGTATTTTGTCACTACTCAGTCTTTTCTAAAATTTTGTTGGGATTTTAGCAAACATTTTAGAAATAATGCTTTTACTGATAAGTGAGCAAAAATAACTTTCTGCCAAATCTATTCTACCAGCTGTTATTCGCATCCTGTCACAAACCTGTATGTAGCCTGTGATGCTGTTTTTTTAATCACCCAATTTTTGACCTTCACTGCTGTGTGAGTGAATCTATCCTCATTTATACACTCATGTTCCCACCTCACCCCATTCAAAATTCAAGGTATTTATTTAAGAATATCATTTGTAAACTTCCCTTCTTTCTGACAGAAGCGAAAGAATTTCAGTACCAGGGTTTTCCCACAGCCTCAGATACTTTACACTAATTACAGTCCATAGGACTTTCTGGTTGGAAATTCTGAGGCTTCCTTTACAAAAAATGGGGGGGGGGGGGGTCTTTATATGTTTTGGATTGAATACAAGAAACAAAATGTGCATCCCTGTGATCAGTGATCATGGGTTTTGAGGAACTTTAAGCACAGACTTGCTGGAACTGTAGGCATAAAATAATTGTAATTTGTCTGATTAATTCACAATTGCCTTAAAATTCTTATATACAGTCAGTATGGGGCTTTTTATTCAGTCTTGGAGTCTCATTTATTATTACAGCCTGCACTTTATCGATATAACATTTGAAAAATGGAAATTTAAAAAGTGCATATAAACTTTTAATTGGTAAGCTGAAAATTTACTACAAATGGGGAGTTGGAGGAGGATGTGTTAAACTAAAAGTCTCTTAGTCTCATATGAAAATATGAAGATATCATGCATGACAAATTTTCATAAGAAAATGTTCAAATTTGTATCTTGTCAATACAGACTCTTCCTGTAACTTTCATTATCTTTTGAACTATAATGGATAGTTTTAAACAAACAAAAAGGTGTCTATCTACTCTGTTATAAAGTAGGCATTCAGTATCAATATGTCGTACTGGCTCTGGCATGTCTTTGCTGACAACGATTTGTGGAAAGTTATTTTATGATTTCTTCCTGCCACATTTGTTGATTTTTACAAGCTCAACAGCTTGCAAGCAACAATATGTTACACTAAGGGCTGACCGAGATGGTATGAGGCATACAGGGGAATGGTTGTTTGTTGAACATGTGCTGCAGACGCTCGTGCGTGTCAAATCTATTGACTACTGCCACCATGGGGCTCCAGTCAGAAAATCAGCACCACTAAAGGAGATTTTGGGAGCAGGTGTCTGATTAGAAGCACATAATGCAGCATAAACTAAATGATTTTCCCAGAATAGCCATGTTCTTCATGTCAATCTGCCCACCATTACATTTTGTCACCATTTTTCCCCACATGATAATACTGATACATCTTCAACAAGTTTATTTAGCCATTTTTAATGTAGCAGCTGTTACTGCATGTGTAGCACATGTGTAGTATAGGAATGAGCAACTGTCATAAGCATGTTAACATGTTACAGGCTGGTCTCTGAGTTGAGCTATTTCACACAATAGATTTTTCTACATGAAGGCAATTCAGTGTATCGGTTAGATGGTTACACGCTTGTCATCAACTTAAGACAGTTAAACTGTAGGCCAGGGTTTCAGACCTGCTTTTATAGTCAACAAAATGGCCACAAGTCAACACACAGGTGCAAAATCTGGTGGCTAATTCTGTGCAAGGTTCTCACAAAGCTGAAAAGGGAAGCTGCACCACATCCCACCTTTCTGAACTCACCTTCATCAGCACCGTCTTCTTTTCCTCTCACGATATTTTCTTCTTCCTTCTTAGCACCGGCATCATTATCGGCACCATCATCATCATCATAATCATCATCATCATCAGCAGCAGCAGTCTGATGCTCACTTGATGCTTCAGACTGCTCCTTTGAGAAAGGATGAAAACTTCCAAAAGCATCCAGGTTTGTATCCTCAATAGAAGAATTTGCATCACCTCCCAGAGTAACTTCTGTTACATTGTTACTTTTTTCATCAGAATAAAGATCATCATCCTTGCTGCTGACATCACTATATTCTTCTTCATAATCATCATCACCATCAAAGTAATCCTCAAATTCTTTATTTAAATGCTCAGACTCAGAAAAGTCCACATAATCTTTGTCTTCACCACCACCCTTTCTGAAAATTTTGTTAAGAAAATTTCCATAATTAACCTGTGCGGTGACACTGTCATCAACAGCATCTGACCTGTCATCAGAATATAATGCAGTAACACTGACTGCATTTTCAGAAGGGCTGGTAGTATTTGAAGACAATTTTCTTTCATGACCATCGTTTTCCTTTTCCTCTTCTGCCTCAATTTTCTGTGCAGCATCAGCTGATACCAGCAAAGGAACATTTACAGACTCTGATGTGTTCTGCTTCATGTGAGGTTCATACTCGTCTGGATACCCATCATCCGTTTTAAGCAAGTCAAGAATGTCTTTATAAATGCCTGCCGTGGATGTCGTCAATTCCTGCTCATTTTCTTGAACCCCATCAGCTTTTCCTTCAGTTTGCTCTTCTGGATTCCTGGACCAGTCAGTCACATTTGGATTTATAAAATCAAGGATGTCTTGACCATCCCATGAAACCTCAGATGCATCTTGGTCCTCGCTTTCCTCATTATAGTCCTCTGTTTCTTCTGGTTTGGATGTACCAGCATATTTCTCAGGTCTGCTGTCAGTGTCATCGTCCAATTCACTGGTATCAAGATCATCCTTCCTGTTGTCTTTTTCTGGTACTCCCCATTCTGTGTTTACTTCCCCATCTTCTGCATCACCATCACTTCCAACTGCCGAAAGTGGAATATTGCCACCTACCTGCCCACCACCATCCTGATGACTGAATAAACCATCCATTGCTTCTGCATTCTCTTGAGGTGCCTTAACATCGACTCTTTCAGGAGCACTTTGCTCATCAGTTTCATTTCCCACAATGTGACTGTAGCCATCCTCTGGGACACCCTCTGTCAATAAACAAATAAAGGTTTTCTGGTCAGCCGCTAATGACTTTGAGTCTTTCTGGGCTTGTCTTCAGTGGAAGTTTTTTGATGCTGACTTCTTGTTCATTTTAACATTAGGGTTACCAAAACTGACATTAGTCACATAACTTTAGCAAGAACATGTACTGTATGGATAATTGCCACTATCAATGTGTAAATATCTACTTTAGGAACTGCCATATTTTAAAATACAGTAAATTTAGTCTGTAAGAAAACGTGCTACAAATGACAAATTAAGGAAAATCATTGGCTTTGTCTGGTCAGTTGTACTTGACAGTCAAAGCCTTGGAATGCAGTGCACAATTTTGAATCCTAAAGCTCACAAACCAGGCTACATGAAAGCAATAGATAAGATTGCTTGTCTTAGGAAAACTTGTCGGCAGCACCGTACCCACTGGCTGCTGTGTGTGCTACATAAGGTCACTGGAGTGCATGCAACAACAATCCCTGAAAAACATTTCCACAGCACCATGCACACTTCTGCTAAGTATATGGAGCAAACAAATCCCATTGCTGAGTAGGAGACATGCACACATATCATATTTCAGTTTATTCATGAAACAGCTGTGTCTGAACTTTCCTGATGTTGCAGCCTTACAAACATGATCACACTGAATAAAACATTCCTTCTTCCACAGTCTCTTAAATTAATTTTCTACACTGTAGTCCTCCACAGAAGTTAACATAACTTACAGTTACAGCCACTCTAATACTATAAGTAACCATGTAATTAGTATATGTAATTTTTATAATTATTTCTGAAACATATCTTTATTAATCCCTCTTTAAGAGATCGGTATAACTGCTGCTCTGAAAATGTAGCTGCTGCCTTTAATGGGTATTTAATTTTTTTCACTTTTACACTTTGCATTGCTTAACTTTTTCTTTATCATAAAATTTATTAGTTCTTCCACTTCAACAACTCCAATACTGCAAGTCCAATAGATTTCAGATTTCTCTTCATTAGTACAACAGCAGCTCTTGGCCACAAGAAAAACCATAACTGATTAATTCACAAGAAAATGTTACAGCTGCTTGCAGTCAGTTAATTGTTGCCTGGTGAATATTTTGAAGTAATATATTAGCTAATAATTAAAAAGTGAAAATCCCAGTAGTATGATGTCATGCTGATTACCTTCATCTTCTGGTTTTAGTTTCAGGGATTTAGTGACAAATGTTTATCATGCACTAACAGAATCATTTTCAAAAAGGTTGTGCATATGTTTTCTAATGATAACATTAACAAGCAACTGTAACTTGCAAGGACGTAGGTCCAAACTGTGTATTTTTATTTTTACATGCTTCTTTATGAGTGGAATAAGATCAAGGCACCATGCTGCCCAGTCAAGGGGTGAAGGGAGATGGTTGGAAATGGAAGAGTTATAACACTATTTTTACAAATAATGAGAGTGGCAATTATTGTAACTCATATACAATACGTGTAACTTTTTATATGGGCCTGGGTAGAATACAGGATTTAGGATCGTAACAACAGACGGACAAATGAGTGAACAGACATAAGTCTTATATAACAACCCAACGGAAAATGTTTGTGCCCTTAGACCTAATCATTAAAACAAATGTAATAGGAAACTTCTTAATCCCTTGCATAGCGTCAGAAGCTGGGAAACTGAAGTGATGATTGTGGGTGGGACGGAGGCGCGGGGAGGGCGTGGTGGGGCAGCTCACTTATTTTTATTATAAGTTTTAATTTAGAATATAGAAAGTGAATTTTTTAAAGCGTAGAATCGCTTTTAAAGACCATCTGCATCATATGGTGATATGCACAGAAAAAAAATCAAAGAAAAGTGTGGAAAGGTTGCCACTCTCACAGTAAGTGACCACACTATTTTTTTAAAAACTTGTTTCCGTCTTACCTGGCTGACGTTGGTGGGGTTCCACCGAGTCCACACCCAGGTTATCTAGAACGTCCTCGCCTACCATTGCAGTCTCACTCCACGTCACACATAACAGCAAAATCGAAAAGCACGAAACAAGTAGCTGCGCCATGTTCAGCTGTCTTTAAAAGCTCAAACTTTGGCTAAATGTTTGTAAGTTTTCTCTTGATTCAGAATGGACTACCCAATAACACCCATCGTGCGCTGGGCACCGAGCTACTGCCACGGGTGACGAAGTCTAGTCATCGAACTGTAAACTACAAGTGCGCAGAGTGGCGGTCCCTCGCTGCGCATGACAGGTGGCGTGTCGCTAATGACGCAAAAAAAAAAATGAAGGCGGGAGTTACAATCGAACGGACCACAAGTAAGATAACGTTCACAATCAGTTTTAAGATCACATTTAGTGTTCACAAATATTATTGTTTAATACAGTCTTGCCTTCTTCGGCTGCATCTCACAGACTTCGTTAGAACGTTCCCTGGTGTGAACTACTAGATCTAGTCAGAGATAAGGAGTACTACTCCTGACTACTACTCCTTATCTCTGATCAAGTGTTATTAAGTGTAGTACTAACTATAGTAGTTCTGAACTGAGTGATATCCGCGTGTAATAAATATTAAATTTAATGCGAACTCTGCAGAACTAGCCTAATCTCAGGAGAGAAGAACAAAAGTCCCCAGAAATTTTGCTGTTTGTGTAATTGCAGTGTTACTCGTGTGGAATGAAAGTGAACTATAGTATACGTACCATCCTGGTAGCTGTACTGTTGATGCATTTTTTTTAAATCACATAAAGCTGTTTCCCCCCCCCCTCACACACTCCCAACCATTCCTCTCGCCTCATGGGAGGCGGAGGTGGGGAGGTGTTTGAAAAAAAGCTGCCAGTTCTTAAACTTAGCACAGTAGTTTGTCATATGGGTACTATCGACTCATACACTTTGTATGTGGGACTGCAGTTTCAGGTCAATCGTTGATTCATTTCCTTTAAAAAATAATGAGTCAAAAAGAAAACAATGAGGTAAAATGTAGACAAGCTATTGCAAATGAGTAGATCTTTATTACTTTGAGAATTTTGTAATAACATGCAATTTGTTACCTTAATTATATATTTAAAACAATAAAAGTAGAAAAATTTGACTTGGCTTACAGTTTAAAGAGTTTTGTCAGTCTTAAAGTGCAATGGTTCTATTTTGTTGGATGGAAGTGTACATAATGAGTCAACACAACAGTACAGTAAGTAAATCTCAACAAATAAGGGGTCAGTGGACTGATCAGATGGCACTTCAGTCAGTAATTTTGCCATTTTAATCAGTAATGCAACTCTATGCCATTAACTGACAGTCACTGATGAACTAAAACTTGTCATATTCAGATATGTTGTGCTTCACAGTTCACTGGATACAGCAAACAGCCAACATCACTTGGCTACCTTTGCTGAACAAGAACTTATAATACATGTAGTATATGTCACGTGTAATTTTTTTTTAAAGCATGCATTCAGTGGAAGTGCCAAGTACAATACAAATTACAATGGTGTGTAAGAGAGAGAACCCCCCAGCACTAAATGAGAGGGGGAGAAAGAAGCATAGCATGAGAAATTGGATAGTTAAGAATAATATAGAAAGAAACGGGAAGGGGGGAACCTAAAATTAATATTATTGATGTCATTTTCAAGGATTTGTCTAGAATTACTACAGGTATTGGGTGTGAGAAATAACTCTACCCCTCAGAAATATTCCAAAGCATTTACTTCTCCTTGAAATACTTTTTATTGCTTTCTTGTATCGTCGGTCAGTTGCTATGCAGATGTAAGGGTTCACAAGTGAGTGCATGCAGTAGAACATCATGAGGTAGTCCTCAAAGACATAAGGTTCCACGCACTGACAGGCTACATTGATGACAGCTGCAAGTGAATAGGGTGCAAACATGATAATGTAAGCAATTACTACTGGAATCACAGTGCTTAAAGCATGGATGGTCATTCCAGACAGTGCTGAGGCTGGCGTATGAGGCTGTCCAGTGTTTATACTTTTATAAGAGGTGATGGAAGCATCGCTTGGAGAACTTGGCAGCGGACAGACGTTCATCGTTGACACTGGAATGACCATCATGGGAGTTGCATCAAGCAGAGCCTTGCTTATGTGTGAATCAATGGCCCTTGCGGTCTCTTGCCATTTTCTGAGAATACAGCAACCAGCAAGTTGCTGTCCGTTGGGAAGAGCATTTGCGACTCTGTAACTGAGAGCAGCTCTCATGTGTTTTCGTGCCAAACAAAATATTTTTGATGCTGTGAAAATTATGATCACCAGGGGGATAAAGAATGTGACTATAAACGAAGTAACTGCATAGGAGTTCTTTAACACAAAGTTGCAGCTGTCCACTTTAAATCTGTATTTGGAGAGCTTGGTGCTTCTAGCTAGTCTGCCAAACACACCAGCTGCTGAGTACGCGACGCTGGCTGACCAGATTGTCAGTATACTTAGTGTTGTCAACTTGGGTCCGACGTACTTGTGGTACAGAAAAGGCTTGGTGATGTAGATAAACTTGTCCAAGGAAAGCAACACTGTGCTGTAGGCAGAGAGCATGCTAAAAGCCACATCAAGAAATATCTCGACATCACACAAGGTTTGGCTGAATGGCCAGTTGCCATGATACTCCCAGATTATGTTCAGGGGCACAACTGTCATGGAGTTGAGCAGGTCTAACATGGCAAGGTTCAGCACCAGCCAGTAATAGGTGTGCTTACGAAGGCTCTTGCTGCGGAGTATGATGAAGATTGAAAAGAAATTTCCAATGAGCATGAGCATGTTTAGAAAAGCAAGAATAGAAATCACAGCTACTTTCTGTGGTGTCAGCTCTGTATCAGATGGATCACGAACATTCAGATTGCCAACTGGACCATCCTTATCCTGTGTGACATTCCGCTTGCTGTGCTCCATGATCCACAGGCAGTGGTTGTCATTTCATCACATTACCCCTTGTGTAGAAGCCCTGGTGGAGAAAAAGAATATGTACAAATCTGTCATTAAAAAGGCCACCATTTCCCAATCTCATTTTAAAAATTAAATTATGAAAGGTTTTTAATACAGCAAAGAACATTTAGTTTTGCTTCTTAATTGTTTAATATTTATCACGTGACACTGACAGTACATTGTAATATGTTTTGTGTTCCAGACATTGTTGATGGCTGACATGATGGATAAAACCTACTTGGTATGTTGATTTTGCCCGTGTATTAGACTTTTTAAAAATAGGACACCAAATATAATATTGAAAGTTTTTAAGGGAGATAGCTGATGTTTGTGTTCCTTATTCTATACTTATAACTGTTATGAGAACAACAGCTATATTACTTTAAATGCATGGAAACTGATAACTACCCATTGTGAGGATCCTGCTCCTAGTGTATGTGTCTGCATTTGCAGACGTATAATGATATAGGCAATAATGTTATTACATACATATTTAAAGATCACTTGGATACACTAAAATATCCTTGTACTAAAGCAAGTTTAAATGCAGACATTTCCCGACGTTTCAAAGACTTTACAATTTCTTCTTTGTGTTCTGGTAAATTAAACATTTTGTAGGTGGTTTTCTTTTCTGCAGTATGTTTTGGAATGTTAAGTCTGAGCATGATGGTGATTAGTGATCTTACATTGATGGCTGCAAAGAGCAGGAGAGGAGATTAATAAATTTTGTGCACATCTGATAGCATGTCAAGAAGCTCCTAAAAGCTTCAGATGGTGTCAAATCATGCAATAGCAAGATGAGATGTTCTCCCTTCCTCCATTAACCCACTTTCTTTTCAGGTTCTTTACACTCATCAGAAAAACAAAAAGGCCAAAACCTGGCAGGATGGTGTACTGAAAGTTCTTTCAACAGGCACAAAGGTAGATTTGAGTTTGACATACAGATCTTGTATCAGTTGCAGATTTTAGAAATTTAAAATAAACAGCTTTGTGTTCCTTAATGATTTCCTAAGCAGACTGACAGTAAATGAGTGAGTGAGTAAATGAATAAGGGAGAGCTATTGAGAAAATCTGAAGCTGCAATGTTTTAGTGAAATTTTTTTTAAATAATTGTGCAAAGATTGGCACACTTGTTTTGTCTGAAACTTAAACCCGCCGCATTGTTTTAATGTTGTTCCTCTTTACCAGTTTAGAAGGAAGATAATTCTTTTGTGGGATAACAGGCTACATACATAATTTTCCAAGAGGATTTTTAGTGGCCTGACAGATCTGTAATTTTGTGCTTATTAATATTATGTCTAGCTGTGGCTTCCCTTTTTTGACAAAGTTCTCTCTCTCTCTCTCTCTCTCACCATGCATCTGCAATTTCTTTTTCTAGTAAATGTTTAAGAACATAATTTATTTTGGCTGTTTCTTCGATAGTAAGGTTGAGTTTAAATACAGGTGATTGATATAATTCAGTTCTATGAAGTTTAAATCCAGATGATTAGTATAATTCAGTTCCATGACAAAAAGTCATATGGCTTCCTAAATTCTTTCACTGACATGATGAGAAATATTACTTACTCCTCAGTGCAGCCAGTTTTCTCTGCAATCTTTGTCTCTTGAGATGTCCAAGAGATAAGCATGTCCTCTTCTGGTTTAGAATCATCCATCCGCAGCACTGATTTTAGCTTCTGACAGCTCTAACTCATGATGGGAACCTCAAATACATGTAGGAATCAGGCCACTATTGTGTTCAGATTTTCTTTGACTGAACGAAGAACATGCACTCATAATGGCAGTTTATTTTTAGCCGTACCATATTTTTCTAAGTAAATTAGTATATTGGAAAAGCTATATTTTTTTTGTTTCATAATACTTGTAAGGTGGAGAGACATAGAGATATAGATAAAGTGGCATTTGATTTCATTTTAAATTTTAACCTAGGATTTAGGAAAGTGGTTTATCCAATAGGGAGATTTCCTCCTCACCTATTCCTTGGTTACATTGTTTTTTAAAAAGCAGTTAAGGTGTGCTGACGGTTGAAGAAAATGGTAACTGTAAAATTTTTAGTAGCTTTATACAAAGGTAAATATAATCAGTCAGCTTTTAATTTTGAGTTCACTGTTGAATATTTTTTCCTATTCAGATCTATTGCTGGTGATCCTTTTGATGGTATACACCTTTATACCATCCTGGATAACATTGATAGCCTTATGTTTTCCAAAATTTGACAGATTTCACATTCCATCTAGTCAGTACATAGTTTCAGTAAAATGGTTCCCTCCAAAAAAAAATATGACCTGGTTCTCTTATTACCATTAGAACGGTAAGCCCGCGCCTTCCTTTTATTTCTTTGTAGATAACTGCATCATAGGGGAGTGCTCTTAACCGAAGGGTAATTTCCCATTTACGCTTATTGTCAGAGCTAGATATTTATGAGGGTTCTAACTTTAGATACTGGCCTTTGCTAAGGACGTGGAACAATAGAGGCACATGGTGAAATGTTCATGTCGAGTCCTCCAAGGAAGCATTGCAAGTGATCTGTTTGTAAGGGGAGGGTAGGAAAAATTCAGGGGGGAGGAGTGTTCATGTATTTTGCTTCATAGTTGTAGTTGAGCACTCCTAAATTTGTTGTGATTCTGTGCTATTGCTGAATTTTCTCTCTTAAGAATTTTCTCTCACATTCTGCCTTTCCCTAAGACAATCCATTTCCAGAGAGGAGGGAATGGCAGAATGCACGAGTCACATGACTGAAAGCACAGACACATGAAGAGTGGTTTTACAGCCCTTTGTACCTCGCTGTAACCTGCCCATTCCTCAGTCTTTTTATTTTCCCCACCATGAGGGCAGATTTATGAAGTGTTGTTTGGGTAAATCTGGCAGTCAGCTACACAGCGAATTGTATATTACACCATTCACATTGAGAACTCAGTTGAGTAGCTTTACAAGGATGATTTCACCAACCACTGTATACTAGAATGAACAATTAGTTCAAATTGTATTAAGGTCCTTTTTTCCAGTGCCATTTCATACTTTTTTGTGGGAAGGGGTGATGATAAGCAGGAAGGTGTCAGCTAAATATAGTTAGAACTAAAGAAATGTAAGCACCCTTACAGCATTTTTGTAAACTTCAGAAATATTGTTTACATGCTTTACTTGTTGTTAGGTTTTGTTACTGATTGTAGAGGAGGTTTGTGAAGATTTTATAAGGCCAAGAATAGGAGTGTTTATCTGTGGCTTCACTTCCTTTCGTTTGATACCTGCAGGCGATCCTGTATGATGCAAAAGGAGGCCGACTAGATGCGCTGCATGTGCATTTCTCTGATGTGATGCCAGGTGAACAGCTAGAGAGTGACAAGTCAGTGTTCTTTTTAGCTGTCGAGTTTTATTTCCCGGTTTTTTTTTCAGATCTCTTCTGTCTTCTCATATGGTCTTTCTCATTGTTTTAAAAATAGCATCCTTCTACTTAACTGTATAACTCTGTGAATTTAACATACCTGTGTTTTCCAACCCAAAATCATCTTTCATTACATTCAGCACTTTTCTAAAAGTTACCAGGGTCATCACGCCAAAATGGAATTTCTAACTCATAGACTTAGTTTAAATGAAAGCTAACTTAACTGATTAAGGAATTTGGGTATTTGGGGAAAAAATAGACAGCTTTGGTAAAAATAAATATTTGTGCAAGAAAATTGCAGATAAACTGCAGTTGAGTATGCTTGAAAAGTGCAAGTTTCCAAAATCACATCTAGATTTATAAAAAGAGATATTACCAGATTGTTCTTTTCTTGGAGGTACTACATACAGGTGGAGGAAGCGTCTGCGTGCACAGCATCACAGCCTCAACCAACTGCTGTCAGAGATGTCTGTGACTCAGCACTTGGTGCACATACATCGTCTCAACAGGAGGTGGGCATCAGCACCCAGAGTAGCTCATGTGGAGAAACTGCCAGTGGACAACCTGTGGCCGGATTGAAGAGAAAAAGAAATGTGAGAATTCTTTCACATTTAAATGTAGTCTGTACCGGATTTTTGAGCTTTTACTTCTCCCTGTGGCACGTAGTTTGTACCGTTTGCTACACCAAATCCCAGTCAAATATGGTTTTTTTTTTAAAAAAAAAACAGCAGTCCATAGCTCAATGGTAGCAACCAGAGACTTTGTTTAATAGAGTCCGACTTGGCATTTGAACTCATACCAAGTGTATAAGTGTTTTGCTGGAGGGTATCCATTGTAGCTGATAAACTAAACACTAATCTATCTACAATATTTTTCTTTTGCATAGACTGCATGTTGCTAATTTTAACTGGTTATGTTCATAAGCTATCTGCCAGGTACGAAGTCTGATTATTCTCGAATGACCTTCAGAAAGTATGCATTGAGGAGGAACATCTACAATTTGCATTGCAGAACTACTTGAATAATAATAAGTTTGGGTTCTAAACTTTTGTATTACTCATTAGAATTTCAGGAAGAGAAATTTGATGAAATCTGTTTGGGTACTGATATAAATGCTGGATGTCTTACTTTCTCAGGGTTTCATTCCCCCGAGGCTGGTCAGACCTCGCCCGACAGCAGAGCCTGTTGGTATCACAGTCAGTGCTGGACCCTTGCAACAGTTGTCATACTGCAAACAGGGTGCTTCTTGTCCCTCAGCCCAGAAACTTCCAAGCTGGAGCGGTGAGGGGACTGCTGGTCAGACCTTCAGCAGTGAATATGAACAGTTCACTAGCAGCTTGTCTGGACCTAATCAGCATAGTTCATCTGTGACAGACTCAGCCATGCTGAGGATTTCTGTTGGTGGGGATTCACCCATGACAGGGAAGAAGGGGAGTCTTGGAAATGAAGTGTCACCAGATGTGAGCAGTTCACATTTAGCAGGCCTTAAGAGGAATAGTCCCTGGAGGGTGTTTGGTTCTCCAGGCAGGAGCCTTATTAGCCGCTCACCATCCCAGCAGAAAGAGACTTTGCATTCTGAGGGCCTAGATGCAGACATATCAGAAGCACAGTTGGGTTCAGTGGGAGACATCACGGATAATCTGTGTGCACTTTCAAACCCTCAAGTCTTGTCAAATTCTTATGCAGTTGTAGTGAGTTCAGAGACCAAAACGCTTTTCAATAAATGCTGTGATGACGAAATTCAAGCAGAAGACAAAATAAGCTTTCCAGGTTATAAAGCAAAGAACCTAAAACCAGACGAGCCACCAGTGAAGAGATCTGCAGCAGAAATAATGGCTCTTCTGCAAGGCCACGGAGGCAGGAGCTCCAAGGAGACAGGATCAGATGACAGTGCAAGCTGCACTGGGGGTAGAAGCAAACCAAGTGTTTCTTCTCAGAGTAAGCCACAACCTCACCAAGAAGAACAGATATTGTCTTCAGGTAGACAAACAAAGTATCTTTCTAGCTCGCCTTTATCTGCATCATCAATTAAACCCAATACTGCATCAGAATCATCAACATTCCAACTGCGTGGATCGCCGACTGTTGCTTGCAGCTTCTCTTCTTTGCAGAACTTTGGCTGTGATAGTGAGCGTACAAATGCTGGGTCTCTTCTTTGTGGAGAGGGGACCAGTGGGGAAACTCCTGTTTCAGAATGCTCAATGTTAGAAAAGATTTCAGGCTCTGAAAACATCCTCACAGAAAAGAATTGCAGGATTTTGTCTCCAAGGAGTGAAGACTCAAACATCAAAGTCCAGTCTTCTCCTGTAAAGTTTTTGTTTTCCTCAATGTCCAGTCACGACTTCGAACACAGTGGAAACCTTATGCTGAGTGATGAAATGGTAGAAGGCCAAAGTGAAGAAGACGAAAACATGATACAGTGTGATGAAATGATGGAAAATACTGAGTGCGAAGAGAATGAGAAGTATAAGAATGGAGTATTGGAAAATATTGCTGGACCTGGTGAGAATTTTACACAGAGTAATTATGCATCATATAAGACAATTACATGTGAGAAGAAATTAGTGCTTAATAATGACGGAAGATATCCTGCAGGTGATAGCCTGGGTCAAGATTGCAAGGAACCTGAACAGAAAGGTGGTTCACAGGAGTGGCAAAGCCATCATTCTAAGTTCCATCAAAGCAGCCTTTCAGAATGTGACAGGAAGCCAGTCCGTGAACTTTCTGGAGCCAGCACTGTTGCATGCTGGAGAAGAGGTAGCCAGAGTGAATTCAACAACAATAGTCGTTACAGCAGGCTTACAACCAGCAGCAGCCAAACCAAACATAACAGCTGTAGCAGCCAGAACAAACCTGACTATTGTAGCAGCCAGAACAAACCTGACTATTGTAGCAGCCAGAACAAACCTGACTATTGTAGCAGCCAGAACAAACCTGACTATT
>SMGT01001919.1:0-19719 GCA_004794575.1 Lanistes nyassanus | reverse complement strand
TGTAGCAGCCAGAACAAACCTGACTATTGTAGCAGCCAGAACAAACCTGACAGCAATAGCTGCCAAAATAACGTCATCCTCAGTGACAGCCAAAATAAACCCGGTCATTTTCAAGAGGAGACCGCTGTGACAAGCATGCAAGATGATATTGAATTCTTGGATGGATGTTTCGACCTCAGCTTCTCTCCACTTTCACAGGAGCTGAGCAGCAACAGCATGGAAGATGCAGATGGTGAACACATCACAGCTGTGCAGGAGGAAGCTGAGAATCAAGACCCCAGCCTGAAGAACACTGTCAATTCAATTCTGTCTGATGATAGCAACAGCCATAGCCAGGTTGACACTCCAGATGGAACATGGGGACAAAGACACAAGCACTCTGCTTGTAAAGGCCATGTACATGTGATGGGGACAGAGATGAGATCTGCGTCAGAGAAACCAGAGAAAGTTCCTGAAACGGATCACAAAGTGAACAAATCAGAGCAGATGAATTTAAGGACAGGTAATGCAAACACAGTCTGTACAGAGAACAAACGGTCTGATAAAGATGTACTTGACAGGGTCTCAGAGGATCTTGCTGAAACAGGACCAAAGAAAGAAGGTGATAATTTGTTGGTGATAAGACATGTTAGTAGTGTACAAGACCTCACTGCTAACAGTATGTTAGTACATGAGACAGCAGCCAAAGAAGAGAACATGTTAGACTCTGCACAGACAAGTGCATCCTGGAAAACACTTGCAGATGTTGACATAAGTCCTGAAGGGGGTTTCCTCTGCAGGTCTTCTCAGTGTGAGGAATCTGAAACTGTAGACAAATTTAAAGTCCCTGCTGTTAATGACCCTGAAAGGCTAAGTGACCCAAAAAGTCAAATGGAAGCAGAACCAGGGCAGCTCTGTGGGGTAGTAGCCAGTGAAGTGGGATCAGTTGTCAAAGAAGACATGGTAAATATGGAGGATGCTTCCAATGCTGCCATAAATATGGACCAGGACAGTAGCTGGTTATCTCTAGAATCAAATTCATCAAAAACAGACCTAGCTGTGACCTGTTCTCCATCACCTGTCCATCAACTTTCAGTTTCATCCAGGCTTTCTGTCTCGCCTCTTGCATCAGTAACAGCATTGTCTTTGCTGGCAAATTGTGATCCAGCTGTTGAAAGCAGGCTTAGGAACACAGACACAAAACTTCTACAACCATTGGGGTTCAAGGAAACAACTGGTTTGTGTATACAGAATTGTGTCAGACAGGTTTCACACAGAGAAAACCGATGTAAGCCAGTTTCTACCAATGATTTGTATGGTTACAGCGGAACAGTCATGGATAATTCTCACTGCAGATTTCAAAACAAACATCATCTTCAACAGTCGATTGTCCTGGATGGCTCGGCTGTGCTTGGTAATTCTCGCTGTGGATACCATTCAGACTGCAAAGAAATGTACAGACCAACTTTGGAGGTATCATTGCCCAAGGACTTAGTTACAGGGTGCAGGGTGACAGCATCTGAGGTGATGGACAGTAAACTTTGTTATTCATGCCCTGTAGCTGCCAGTGGAGAGGATTCTGTACAGCCTGCCTTGTCCCAAACACCTGGACGCAGAGAGAACTTTGAGGAATCTCCTTTAAAAGTTGGGCAAAATGGATTTTTAGCAGATGATTGGAAAGACCCTTTTCAGAGCTCAGGTGAGGTTTTTGCCTTTAGACTCAGGCAAATATTCCGTTTGCACGGTGTTCATTTTTGGGCTATCCCATGTGCCACTGGTGCATCTAATCACTAAAGCGCACTGTCTCGAAACATGTAAAGCAGCAGTTTACTTTTTTCCCCTTTAAAATGCTTGCTTAGGCCATGAGCCTGTCAGTGATGGCCTGCTGTTTTTGGAGTGCTGCCGATGGCTCTGGAACCATAACCTTGTTATAACTGTTTGAGATGTAATCGTACACCCTGTTAGTGTTATAGTTTCCTGCAGACATTTAAGTGAAGCTGTGGAGGGATTTGTTGTTATGTGTGCTCCAGTGAATGAGTTTCTTAACTCCTCCACTTTGTGTTGATGCAGTACACCTTTTCAGCTATAGCATTTGATGTGGATGCTACAGTGACTAATGTGCTTAACTCTCAGGCCAGAAATGAGGTTGGTTGATGAGCTTCCATTGTGCTTTGTGATGTATAGTTAGACAATACCTCGAAGGGGCATGCTAACTTTTCTAATCTAGCAAGATTACTTACTGGTTTACTGTTGCATGGTTTGTCATAGGGAGTTCGAATACTCTTGATGGTACGGCTGATGTACAAGAAGAAGGAAATCAGACAATTGCTGAAGTGGTCAGTAGTCCTTTTTTAATCTTTATTTTCTTCCTTCCTTTTCACTTATCTTGACATGGTACCCTAGCTGTTAAACTGGTTGTGGCTGATCCGCCACAAGATAGAAGTATTTGTTTCTTAATCTTATGTAATCCAGTTTTCGATATATCTGTATGGCATACCAGGTTTAACTGGCATTTTTTCCCTCTTACAGCTGTGGCTGAACAAAGGAAAACATGATAAGAGAATAGTTTCCACCCACATCCCCTTGTTTAAATAACTAAGGATTTTATCCTCACTAAATTATACATATAATATTTAAGAGAGAAGAAAAAAGGGTGGAAGTGGTGAGATTGCGGGGGTTTGATAATAGACGTTAACGAACACCATTGTCTGCACACTCTACATATCTCTCTTTTAGTAATGACATAGCTGTTGCACTTTGTAAGCAAAGAGTCCATCCTGGTGACCTGTAAACTATAAAGTGGAAAGAAATGAAGCGGCAGCCTCAAAACTTCAGACATTAGTTTTCAGTCCTTTGTCTCTGTAGGTCTCAGCTAAGCTGACAGGTTACAAGATGCAGGGGATGGTATCTAGTGACATGGTCCACCGTCACCTATCACCAAGGCCTCCTGTCACCACATACTCTTTCATACCATTGCCTGCCCCTGATGCCTGGATGCAAAAAGACGTTGCACTGTCTTACGATTCTGAAGACGTTAATCCAGAAAATTCTAAGATCAGGCTAAAGTCAGACTTGAAGCATAATGAGGGCAGGGAGATGAAGCATTTCTCAAGTGTAAGCAAAACTTTACCTGGCAGCTTCCACACCTGGATTCAGCAAAGCACCAGGGGATGGTTCAGAGAAAATGAGAAAAGTGACAGCGAGAAAAAAGCTGGATTTCGGCATCCAGAATCTCCTGTTGCTGGCTTGGCTGTGATGTCCCCCTGTCAGAGTCAGGCTCCTGTTCAAGCATCAGTGGGTGTGTCTATAGATGGGAGAGTCGGGGATGTCAGATCTGCTTTGTCCCAAGTAAGATCTTATTCAGAACAGAAGTCACCAAAGTTGTCATCTCCATGGACACCAGAAGCCAGATTACACTGCTCGTCAGGTACACTTGGCGTTGACGGTACTGTGGTAGTGGAGTCTGTTGATGAAGTTTGTCATGTTCATGTTGGAAGCAGTCAGTAGAATGATGGAGTGATTGGATGGTGACAGGGTGGCAGGACAATGGAGAATACTTAAAAATAGATGAAGAAAGCTCAAGACAAGAGATTGACATATGACTGTACGAAGCAGATTTTGATGAACTTACTTCACTCGTCCTTCCACTCACCAGGTGAACAAGGAGTGTATGTTCTTTCTTTCACATGATTTCGCACACAGTGCACACAAGACGAGCATGGTTTGTTTTCTTAAAAGGGAACCCATGTCCTTTTATTCAACTAATTTATCTGTAAGCTGCCGCTCTCTCATTTAGTCTCCTCATACGCTACACTCATTCATTATGCTCTCACTGTCTCTAACAAATCAGTTGCGATTCTCCCCATGCTTATTTCTACAAGTTACTTCTCCAGTTCTGTATAAGTTCACTTTTCACATAGAAATGTAACATGTCATTAGTTCTTAATCAAGTCCTGAAGAAATAGTTCATCGGGAATCCTTTTTGACCAGTCTTTCACCCACACAGGTTTCTTAACAGCACACAATTTATCTCCTGTAAATACCTTGTTTCTCTCTTCTTAATGCTCTCGGTTGACACATTAAGTTATTGTCTTTTCAGGATAACCACTTCTGCTTCCTTGGGATCACAGCTTGCAGTAATCATCAACACTACTGTTACTGGAAAGTCTTTTACATGAGTGGTAGCATTCCATGCTGACGATCGAGACTTGGCTTGGCCACGCTCTGTTAGGCCACAGTAGATACACATTGAATACTACAGGGCTTACTCTTCCGTTCAAGACACTGACAGCACATCTAGCTATTCTGTCTAAACTTTTATCCTTATCTATGTTCAAAAATAAAAATTTCCATTTCCTCTTTTCGGGCTAAGTAAAAAAGATCTTTGCACCCTTCTGCTCCACCATATCCTTGGGCTGACGAGGTTTACCACATTGGTTTGGCCTGTCTTACCCATCCAGAGACCTATCATCCCCGGCTCCTCTAGCCGATTTGCGCCGGTGGCATCATGCAGACTATAAGGTGGTCTCTCTCTTTCACTGCTATGTGCTACCTTCATCCTGTTGTTTGGTAGTCTCCCCTTATACTATAAGGTGGTCTCTCTCTTTCACTGCTATTTAACATGTCACTGGTCTGTGACATACTGTCTTTTCTATGTAAAGCTTCTTAGTTTACTTACAAATATTTCTCATTCTCCAAAGATTGCATTAAAAAATATTATGGTTTATGTTTTTCCATCTACCATGCATATAGGCACAGTGCACATTTACTTAAACCGTCCCACCCCATTAGTAATGTGCAACATTCAGCAGTAGTGGGGCTTTTGGAACACACAGATATCAAGTACTTGAGTCACAGAATGAAACCAAGCGCGGCATCCGGACTGGGCTTAGGTTTTTACAGTTGTCTCTAACGCAGTGTGACAAGTTCTTGCCCAAAGTTCAGTTCATGGTTACAAAATACAAGTTGAAATTTTGAGTGAAAGATCTTTATTGATGCCACAGTGATCCTTTTGGATGTCTTAGCGATATCCTTGTGAATATCAGAGAGATCGTTATAGATCCTGATGGATGTCTTAGAGAATCTTATAGATGTCTCAGAGATTGTGAATGTCTCAGAGGAATCCTTGTGGATGTCCCAGATGCTGGCCGTGAAGACCAAGACAGAAGTTTCTATTTAGGCTGGAGCAGTGAAAAGTCACACTTGGTGACGTCACCACACATTTCACTGCAACATGTGAACTTAGTAAGTCAGGATGTTGGATGAATTGTGAAACTCAACACCTAATGTGGTCCAAATAATACAAGGACCAAAAGACATCTTACTGCAGCAGTTACAGCTGCAGACAAAGTCCAAGTTTTGCTAAGCTAAAACAAGTGCAGGATGACACCGACTAGCAGATGGGATGACCACAGCAGCTGGAGATCATTGGCATTATTATTTTGTACACCACAGATGGGACAAAATATGCATTATGACTATTCCTGCTAGTGCATGCTGTTCCACTATCACCGTAACCTGTATCGTCATTGGGTTTGGAATTATGGTGTATTAGTACTGTTTCCACAAAATGGAGAAGAAAATTATAGTGCACTCTTACTTTAGATGTTCATAAATCTTAATAGTTTGAGTATATATGTGTACACCTTTGTCCTTCATGTTTTTCACACATTTAATCTTTTACAAATGTTTTATGTGGCATGACCTTTTAAAGTTGTTTCAATTGTATATTTGCAAAATTTCAGTAAATGTTTATTTATTGCTTTGTTGCAGCAAAACTGGAATAATAATGATGTGAAACCACAGGAAGTCCCAGATGCTGAAGGTCTGTACTGAAATCTACCTACCACCACCCACTCCCCCACCACCCTTTTTTTTTGGGGGGGAGCAGGGACAGTGGTTTTTTCTGTATTTTGTACAATATTTATCAACCTAGCCTGTTTGTTTAGAGTTGGAGTATGGAGCAATTTCAAAGCAAATGATCTTACAAAGTTACAATAAGCGAATATCAAAGACCTGGGCTGGCTCACATGGGCGTTCTTATCTCTTGTTCATTCATGAAGGTGGACGTAAAATACACAGGGCAAATGGACCTTACAACTGTTCTTATGACTAGAAGAACAGATACAAATGCTCATGCAACCCATCCCTGATTCATAGCTGCAAAGATTCAGAGGACAGACAGTGTGAAATAAGGGTTGGTCAGTAAAGCTGTTGCTAGTTTCAGTTGTCAGGGAGAATCTGCAATTCAGGTTTGAATGAAGCACCACGGTACATAGTAATGTTCCCCACCAGTGTACGGATGTAGTCAAACTGTATCCTGACATGAAATCATATTTTTAACATCAGGATTTTCTGTTGCAGATGTTAAGCACACACTAGAGTCTTTACAGAAGACAAAGAGATCCATACCATTTTTTCCCAGTTCCTTTCATCATCACAACAACATTGTTGAAGAGAGTCTTTCATTTTTTAGCACTCAGCGTTCATCCACTTTTGGTCATGATGCCCAGCTGTTTAGAGTGGAGCATAATGCAGGGGCCATGGGCCACCAAGTGCTAGAGTTTCAAGTGAATGACAAAACATTTGATGACAGCAATTGCCTTTTCTCCACCCAAACGAATGTTGACCAAACAACAGCACATCTGTTGTCTCCATGTTCAGGATCTAAAGGCTTTGGTCAGGTACAAGGATGGCAAAGTAGATGGCACACTGAGCAAGAAGTTCTGCCTGCAGGTGATAACGCCGCCAGGAATATATTCTCCCGTATGCATCTTGATGCCACAGAGAATACCAACTCCAAACTAACTGAGGAAATGAGCAGTTCTTCACCTAAGCAATCACAGTCTTTTTGCGGCATTCAAAAGATGTGTGCAGACAAACCCACTGCAGAGACCTCTGACAGAACGCTGCGAGAAATGGAAATCACAGAATCAAGTAAGAAAGATGGTTTTTGTACAAGAGGTGGTATGTGTGCCAAGGTAAGACTGGAGGAAGGGTTACTGCCAGATTTTGATGAAAGCTTTTCTGATGAAAACACAGATAAAGTAGATACAGATGTTGGATTGTCTGCACATTCATATGATTCTTCATCTGAGATGCAGAGAAAGAGGAGAACCGAGGCTGATATAGAGCAAAACCCTGCTGCTGCTTCTCCTGGGCTGTTCAGAAATGACAACCAAAAGCATAATGATTTCTGCCCTCCCCAGTCAAACATTCTGAATGGGACTTTGGACAAGAATTCCAACAGTGATGTAGATACGTGCTGTCGTGACGGGGAAGTGTTCTCAAAAGCAGGATGTTTTTCGCATGGAATCAAAGAGCCTAGACCATCACAGCAGAATGATCTTGCTGAGAATGCTGATGCCATCAGAGTTCCAGAACAAATGTCTCTTGGACTGAAGGCAAAAAAGTTGCTGCAGAGCTTTCAGTGGTCTTTCTGTGGGGAGGGCAAGAAGACGCAGGTCGATCCCCCAAAACCTGGGCATCTGGAGAATGTAAACAAAAACTCGAAGAAAAGCAGCAGCAGCAGACTTGTGCCAGAAATGGACGTAATGCTTTTGCCATCAACCCAGCCAGACAGTCCTCCACTGGACTTAAGCCCTGATGTCGGTAACAGCCCTCCAGACATCTCGAAAACTGACTCCCCTCTTCAGGCAGCCAACAGATCTCTCACACTTATGTGCAGAATTCCTGGCCTCGATGATCAGACGTGTGAGAGGGAACAGGAGGAACCTGGCATTCAAGTCTCACAGTCCAAGACTTCGAAGCGATCATGTGCAGAACTTGAAACTTCGATGAAGCTTGGTCTGGCCAAGTTTAAGAAGCCTAGCCCTGCACATGGAAGCTGTCTGTTTGGCTCCCAGGTGAGGGTTCAGTTCACTCACAGTGAGTTTGCATAGCTGCATAATGGAAACCACAGACCTATAAGAACTTGAGGTGTTATGTCCAGTTCCATGACGTTTTCCATTTTTGTGTGTGTCTTTTTGTAGGAGTTCATGCTCATATACCTACCCACACCTCACTTACCCAAAGAGGTGTTTGACTGCTTATGTTCATGTGTATTTTCAATGACTGTTGCTGATCTGTGTGTCATCCTCTTCCTTCAACCAGGTTCTTTGCCAGGAATTACTGTTTCCGAGCAAGGAGGAAGTAGACAATCAAGCCACACCCCTTCGACAGGTTACCATTCCTGCTTCATTTGATTCTGTGACTGTGTACAAAAATACCCTCATTGCAGCTGTTACAGGTGAGAGGTTTTGGTTAGGTGTTTTGATGCCTTACTTTACCAGATTTTGTCCTTACCTGCAGGGATTATACTGGAATGCATATCAGTGATATAAGTCATTCAGAAACAATAAAACTAAATGTAGCTAAAAAGCGTGTGTCCATGATAGTGGAAATGGAATAGTCTGAAAGTTGCAGGGTTGGTTGGCTTATTGCGTCAGTGGTGCCGAGATATATGAAAGTCGGTTGGTGGGTAGATCGTGAGCTCCAGCCTGTGATTATGTTTGTAACAGTCTTGTACAGTGTTCAGTGGCAAGTCCTCCTGATTACTCCTCATGGTCTTGTTACTTGCATGTGCCCATGGAGCTGTCTTCAGTTTCTGTTCTTTTGCTTTGTGCATCCACAGAGCATTTGAACATTCAGCTGTTTGAATTTGCCAAATCTTACCATGCTGCCATGGCCAGCATTGACTTGTCTGACTTCACTGAAGGTATGCTGAACAATATGTTGGTTAACAGCTTACACCCTAAAATGGTTTTTGATTGCACAATTGGTGCAACTTTGCATGTATATATATGTATATAGCACACTGCTTTTATCACATTCTGTTCTACAGCAGAGTTAAATATATGAGGAGAAGAGGCCTCATGTGTTTCATTTAGTCTCCCTTTTTCTGGTCACAATAGTCTACTATGACTTAAAGTGCTAAATCCTCAATTTAGCAATCCCTAGCTGCATGTGTTCGCTTAGTGCTGTTTGCTTTCTTGTGTGCTTTTGGCTTTTGCAGTGTTTGTTTTTTTCGATCGTGATGCCGAAAGACTGTACATGTGATTCGTCTATGCTGATGGGATTGAGAGATTCCCTTAGCTAACAAGCTACTTAGATTTTGATATTTTAAACTATAGCATCAAACTGATGACAGGCTTCATGCAGAGACAAATAGTTTTAAAGAGAGGGAATTCCAGATGAACTGGCATTCCTGCAGTGGGTGGAAAGTGAGACATGTTAAAATGAGCTACAGAATCGACACTGATAAGACTGGCTGAGTGACCTTTCAGTTGCAGTAAAGATGGCTGGTGGGAAACCTGCGAACACCAACCCGCTGTGTAAATGTAGCACCCCGTCCAAAGTGGTGCAGGTGAAAAAAGAGGGACCAAATAAAGGCCGTCTTTTTTATGCCTGTCCGGGCCCCAGAGACAAGCAGTGCAAGGTTGGTTGGGTTATGCTCTTCGTTGTAAATGTGCACTGTGGATGTGGTAGGTCTTTTTAAGTTTTCATTCAATAAAATAAAGATGTTGGTAAAGAAAGCGTGGTCGGCAGTTTTGGACTTTTACCCCCGCATGTGGATTCACACACAAATTAAGGAATATAAGTAGTTTTTTTTTTTTAGCATACTGATAAAACATTTCAATGTCTTCAAATAGAAATGATGGTGACATTTTGGGTGCTCTGTTTGCAGGGGGCAGAGCCTACTTGCTTGTGAATGCTTACCCTAAAATATATCTTTCTGGACAGATGTTCAAGGTTTTTGAAATTTTACTTTAAAATTTTTTTTCACATATGGTATGTGTGTGTCCCATAAATTTTTAAAGACAGATATTTTGCATTCTGTGCAGTTTTTCCAGTGGCTAGATCAAGGCAGCCCTTCTTACACCACAGGACAGAAGCAGCACAGGAAGCAGCCAGCCAAAGCATCTAGCGCCAGCCGTATAAAGCTTGGCGATGGGGACAGCATCATGACCTACTTTCAAGGCCAGGGCCTGCCCCTGTACTGTCAGTGCCTGTTTGTCAGGCGTGCAGAGGATCGGTTCACCAAGCATGGCATTTCTGTAAGTTACAACATGGTCACTTTGCTGTTAGCACCATGCTGTTCAGTGGCTCACCCCATCACAGCTATTTTTGGAAAGCAAAAACTTCCAGGAATTATGTTATAGGGCTATGTTCTAGTCATTGTCCCACATGGTGACCCTTTTTAGGGGACATAACTTTAAGTTTGGAAAGTCTGCTTGCATTTTGGCTGGTTGTGTAATAAGCAGTATTTGATAATGACCACCAGTTGTTCAGATGTTTTTACAGCAAAGCATGTGCAAACAATTGTTTGGAGTATTTAGCATGAACACCAAGCTTCAGCGTACTTCCATAACTGACTTTGATAACCTTGTGGATCTGTGTTCATTCCCTTGGACAGCCAGGAGTCAGACAGAGACAGAGGGAGGAGAGTGTGGTGAAGAAAAAGATCTATATCAAATTGCCAAAGAAAGTTGCATCCACCATTCATGCAAAAGGTGAACTGATGTCTTCACTGATCTCACTGTTGTTTCCTATCAAATGTATTCAAAAGCATTATCACTTCTCAAACATGTTTGGCTTCATTTAACAGACTTTTAGCACTGTATGCTGGGGTTAGGTCCTTTTTTCTGTGCTTCCATGCTCACGGCATAGATGAGACCTTTCTGATATCATCTGTGAAGAGTGTAAATTGTGTTATTGGAACTGTGTGTTTGGACCCAGATGACCTATGGGTGATCTCAAGAAATCTGAGCTTCGGGTGCCAGGAGACATTTATAGCACGCAGCACATTTCATGGGCCCAATTCTAATGGAGAGGTGGCCGTGGAGCCGGTGTCTGGATTCTTACCATCTGTTTGGAATGATAGATGTAAAGTTTGTGCTACTAGATTATTGAAATAGAAGCCTGAAATATGGACATTGCAGGTGTAGCCTGCTGTCTCTCTCTGGTCAGTCAAAACATTTTAGTGGATGTACAATGCTAATTTGTAAAATCAGTATTAACAGGAATTACTGTCAAGGTTCCTTTTCTGAAAGTGTGATACTCAGTGTCTTGATTCACAGATTTGCACATATTAAATAGATCTCCAAACTGCCATTAGGGATGTCCATGATGCATTAAAATCCTCAAATAACCATTAGTGGTGCAAAGAAAGGATAAGGGAATGTGTTAAACACCTTGACAGAATAAATTAACATTCTTCTTAACATCCTTCTCTTTGTTTGGGAATCATGGACCCTTTCAAATGTAATCTTAAATTGACGAGTTTCTAGATCGAGCATTTTTAGAAGCTGTGGTAAACAGTGTCCTGCACCTTGCAGGTATATGCCATGCACTACATGCAGGTAACGCAGCCACTGAGTTAAGCTGCATATCAAACCTACAGGAGCATGTCAGCCTATCAACATTACCTGTACTACCTCATCTTCTTTCAAAAGTGTGAGTCGACTGCTGAGTTCTTTTCTTGCTATTTAGTTGTTGTGAAAGGAAAGTGTTGTTGAAGTCTGGTGGTTTGTCTAACAGCAAGTTTACTAGATATTTTGACTTCTCTGAGTCATTGCTGTGAATTGTCTGAGGCAAATTCACAAAGTTCCAGTCTGCTTTTCAAGACAAACGTTTATTTCTCAAGTTCCAAGGAAAGAGATTTACGTGAAGGGAGTATATTGGGGAAATCCAAGATCACAATTCTGCAGCATAAGAAATTCTCAAATAACTGTAAATTTTACCAGTGGGAAGGAGTTTTTCTGATGACATGCATGAGCTTATGGCGATCATATAGGATCCAGCAGCATAACAGGCTAAAAGGCCTGGAGGCGTGCAGAACACGAAAAATATTCGCAGCTTCAGCACACTGGTCTACCAAGACCCAAGGTCAGCCTCGTGGGTTACAGGCACTGCCATGCATCTAGTTGGGTGAATAGAAGCGCTTCATCAAACTGCTGTCAGATCGGCTGTCAGGACGAAAAACAGATTCACCAATCTGCCTCCAAAGATTCCCTTTATGGGAATTTACTTATCATTCTAGTTACTCTCCACCCTGGTCATCAGAGATAAAGCCCGATCAATCTTCAACAGAACTACAGAGCTTTGAGTTCAGGTCAAAGTTTCTGGCATCTTTGGCACGAACCCACGCTTTCTCACTATACTAAAGCCAGGTCATGTGATAAAACTGCAAGTATTGGACAATGGTAGTTTGTGATGTGGTGGCCTGATATGGTGCTGATTTTGATGCTAGATTTTGGCAGGGAAAGTGATGTGGAGATGTCTGCATTCACTTAAAAGATGGGGGGGGGGGGTCTGGAAAATCCTTATCTGGATACCAAGATAGATTCAGGTGGCAGGAGAAATGAGGCACAAGTCATGTACACATATAGTCATGTTGACTGAGCAGGGGATACATTTCAAAGCGATGTCTTTGAATAAAGTAATGTTTTATTGTTGATGTGCATGTGAATGGATGTTATTTAATACTGGCTAAATGTGTTGATTTAAACAAGACTGAGCTAATTTGCTTTCGGGCAAGGTGTCACATTGTTCCTGTGGAGGCAGTGAATGAATGGCAACATTGCAACATGTTCCCAACTGCTTGTCAAGGAAATGCATAAGGAGCCTGGCGTTTCCATGACAGTTTCTGTAGGAAGGAAACAAGATTGGCTGCCGTAGATGTAAGTGTGTTAGTGCTAATTAGGATGAGGTGGAAGAAACTCAATGCAGCAACAGGCTCTGATGTTTTGCTTTTCAGGTGTCCTCACAGAAAGAATGGAAGCCATGGTGATAAGACTGCCAGAGGCAGTTTCAAAGCTCCACTGAGCTTGCAAGTCTCCTCTAAACTCCATCTTTCTGCCCAGTATGTGGTAAGTTGCTCTCAGTCATGTGAAAACAAGTGAGTGAATCTGTTGTTAAGTGGCCAGTGCTCACCTGTTATGTTCATAATTTCCATCTCGCACTTTAACAATCCGTTTCTTTGCCCATCACTTGATTTCTGTTATAGATAAATAGTGACTTTTTCTCAGACAAACCAAAAACAAAATAGGTTTTTCTGTAAGCTGTATAGATGTTAAGTCACTGAGATTCACAACATAATTTTTTGACTATCCACTCTTCAATTACTAAAATGATGTACCAATGACTTCTGTGAAAAACTGGGGGCCTTTGGCATTTTGTATTTAAATCCCATTGCTGTATGTGTGCAGAAAGAATTAGCGGATGAGTTTACTGCAAAATATATGCTCAACTCAGACCAGGGGACAGCATTACGGAAAATATCAGATATGATGAACAAGGACAACATCTCAGCCCAGTCTGTTCTGTTAGTGCATGGCAAGTACCGAAGAAGATATTTATTTTTCACTTCCAATCACTTTCATATTTTTTGTTTAATAGCTTATTTTTAATTCTGTCTCTTTAGCAGGATTGCATGCACAGGTTGTAGATGAAGCACAGTTTTGAACACATCCCATAACTCCAGACTGCAGCCTTGAGTTTGAATATCTTAACTTGGATGAGCTGAAAATTAAAAGTGACATAAGGAATTGTATTTTTCAAAGCAGCTGTATGTTGCAGGCGTGTTTGGTGCCGGCAAGAGCTTCCTGCTGTCAGTGGTGATTTTGTTTTTGGTGGAGCTTTTTCATCGCAACGAAAGTTATGCTCCTGGTGTACCGTTTCCATGGAAACTGCTGATCTCATCTACGACTAATGTGGCAGTGGACCGTGTTCTGCAAGGGTCAGTGTTTCAAGGGAGCTGGTGGTGGTGGGAGGGGGCGGGGGGAATTTGTGGGGTTAATCCCTGTCTGAGTGAGTGTTTCAAACAGTAATGCAGGTCATGTACCCGAGTCCTGGTAGTCTTGTCAGGGTACCTTGTGGTCCTCATTCCATGGTGGCTGTTGTGAGCAGTGGTAGAGCCTGACTGGCATGGCTGGCAGCTTTGCTTGCTTATCTTAATTTTTAGTTCAGTTGTTTTCAGATGGGCAACAAGTAGGAACAACACTAGAAATGTTTTCACCTGGAAAGGCATTTCTCAAAAAATCTGCTGTGTCGTTCTTTTCATTAACTGGCAAACACAGGTGGCTGTTATTTCCCTGTGAGGTTCGTGGGATTGTAGCCATCTACAGACTGGGCGTTGTTTGTTTGCAGTCTCCTGAGTCTGGGCTTTGAGGATTTTGTGCGTGTTGGCAGCATTAAGAAGATTTCCAAACCTCTGCTTCCCTACAGGTAAAGCACCTGAGTTCAGATTGGGGTAAATGGCCATGATCAAAAACATAAGCTGACATATCCTCACTGTTGGTCCATTAGGAATATCCTGTATCCAATAGTTGATGTTTGCATTCAGTTTCATAAGTGGACGTGTTGCTAGCGCTAAAATATAAAAGTCGGTCGGTTATGCTCGGGTAAGCATGTAGCTTTATTTGTTAAGATTACAGATGCTGAGAGGAAAAACCCTGTCACTCTAATGTTTTCTTGTCTTTTGCAGCGTCCATGCTACTGGCACTGATAGTCAGGAACTCAAAGACCTGCGGGAGATGCTGGAGAGCAGCAGCACAACACCAGCAGAGAAACAGTGAGCATTGAGCCAACTCCCTCACCTCGACTTTCCTTGTACAGTGTGCCTTGGCTATCAACGAGGCAGTCCTTATGTTAAAGCTGAATAATCCTAGCTAACATTTAATCCGATCGTTGGAGATCATAAACTTACTTGCCCTGAATAAAAACTAAACCCATCTTGTCACAACCAACCTAAGTACTACATGTACCATTAACACATGCGTTAACTTGATGGATAACTAAGCCTGCTGAGCTGCATAGCATTCAATAGTAAAATAACAAAATTCAAAATGATTTTTAAATGTTTGTAAACTTCACAATCAAATACACCTTTGCAGAACATTTTTGTTTTATTTCTTTTCAAATGAGAACCAAACCATGCTGCTGTGTCAATCTGTCAAGTCGCAAGCATTGTTTTCTACTGTGTTTTCAGTTTTGTGAGGAAAAGCATTGAGAGACACAAACTTGGTGAGAACAGAAAAGTAAGTCAGCAAAGATGTGCTCTTCACCACTGAGTAGTTTTAATTTGTTGGCTGATTACTGCTCAACATAAAGCCTGTCACATGATGGGGGTAGGAGGTGATTGTGTGACAGGTGTTCTGGGTAATGGTAGTGAAACCATGTGTTTTTGTCTGGTAGCATGAACATCTAACTACAGTTGCCTGGGGGTTTTTTTTAAGCAGCATTACTTTCAAAGACGATGAGGGTATTTGATGCTTGGTGGTTTCCAAGAGCAGAGGAAGATGTGGCTGGCAGATCTGATGCCATGTTGCATGGATGTTGTTTCAGAGACTAGGAGCAGTTCGTGTGGTAGGAGTGACATGTGCTGCTTCCAGTTTCCAGTGCTTGGACAAGATGCAGTTTCCAGTAAGCTGAAAACGAAGTTAGATTTCAGAACAAGACTTGTCAGCAAGAAAGAAGTCATAATCAGAAAAAATTTACTGCCAAAGATCATTTGTGTACATTTTGTAGGAAATGCAATCAGGGAAAGTGATGCAAATAACAACAGCGTGAGGTAGGGACACCCAAGACCATTCAGGTTGCAGAGAGCAGCAAAAGGGGTCACTGTATTAAGATATTCAAAATTTATTGGAATGCAGAGGTTAGGGTTGCAGAGGGCAGCAAAAGGGGTCACTGTATTAAGATGTTTTGCAATTTATTGGAATGCAGAGGTTAGGGTTGCAGAGGCCAGCAAAAGGGGTCACTATATTAAGATGTTTGCAATTTATTGGAATGCAGAGGTTAGGGTTGTAGAGGCCAGCAAAAGGGGTCACTGTATTAAGATGTTTGCAATTTATTGGAATGCAGAGGTTAGGGTTGCAGAGGCCAGCAAAAGCGGTCACTGTATTAAGATGTTTGCAATTTATTGAGATGCAGAGGTTAGGGTTGTGGGGAGCAGGGGCAAACTGTATTCTGGAAACATGAAAGCTAGAAAAATGTAATTCCGCAATAGCATAAGGCAGAAAATTTATTTTCTGGGACAGTCTAAGGGCAAAAAAAAATTGAATTTCTGAAATAGTAAAACCAGTAGTCATTTCAAAATGAAACCATTGCTTTTACTATTAGGAATACACAAGTAGCTTCCAAATATTTTTGTTGTTCATCTGATGAATAGAATGGTGGTGGTGGTGCAACAACAGCAGCAGTGTAGACAATATGTTGATACCTAAGTCCAGTGATGGAAGTTGGTGACAGTGCTGTTAATATGTGTTTTCAGTTTAGGAGACCTGTTCACTTTCACTCCAAAATTCAGGTTTCATAGTTAGGAATATGAACGATGAAGTCTTACGGGTTTTTTAAGGGTTAAACAAACATTTTATATTGCATGTCCAGTTTGTGGTGCTGGATGAATGCAGTCAGATGACAGAACCAGCCTCTCTGCTGCCCATTGCTCGCTTCAGATGTGAAAAGTTGGTCCTAGTTGGTGATCCAAAGGTATGTGATGAGAGGTATGCGGTGATGCATACGAATCATGTGTGCATGGATGTCCACTAGAGACTAAGGTCAACAGAAGAAAACATTTCATCTATTCACTTGCTAACAAAAATAAGTTGAAAGCAAAGCCCAGATGCTTTCTGAGGTGTGAAAGCTAAAAAAAAAAAAACATGCACTCAACCTTTTCTTAACCGGTTTTAACATTTTATTTTATTACCCTGCATTAGGCTAGGCATCACTCTAAGTAAACACTTTGATTTTTACTAAGATGTTTCAAAAACTGATTTGTCTCAATACAAAAAAAATTGATCAATCTCAACATACGTTTCTTAGCAACTGGACCCCACATTACAAGGTTCTGAGCCAGCACATGCAGAAAGCCTGGAACAGACTTTATTTGATCGGCTGATAAAAATGGTCAGTCTTCATTATCCCTACACCTTGATGGTATTGTCTTCTTCAGGCCATAGCCTTTCATTACAAAATAAAGTGTTCTGAGTAAAGCCTAATAAAGGGTTTCCATGCAAGGTCTGGTGCTGTTCAGCTGGCAGGTGGTCATTTGTGATCTTTACTACAGAATCACTTGAAAAAAAAGGAGGTTAACCAGATCACACTAAAATTTCTGATGATGGTGCTGCTGTTGTTGCTTCAACCAATGACATAAAAATGATTTTCTTTTTTTTTTTGACGTTGTCACCTATCCCACATCCCTCTCCAATCATCTGGCCCATATATACATAGATATGTTACAGTCTGTGATAGTGTCTGAAAGTTTTAAATACTATGTGTACACCTGTTAAGGGTTGTGAGCCTGTGATGCTGAAAACTCAGTACAGATGCCACCCTGTCATCAGTGCTGTTGCCAACGCCCTGTTTTATCGCCACCAGCTGATCGATGGCATATCAAGCAGCGACAGGCAGCCTCTTCTGGTGGGTGTATCTTCTTGTCTGGTAACCTATTTAAATTCGGATTGATATGGGCAGTTGATTGAGCTCCCCATCCTAGCTTGGGGGCCTGGACCACTCAGTTGGTAGAGCTGTGGACATGCAGGTGGAATGTTGCTGTTTCAAATCCTGGTGTGGCCAAGGATTATTTCCTGGAGTGAAACATTGTGCAAACTCCATTTGACCATCTCCCCACACAAACTGCCTGTCCTCACTGGTATCTTGCTGCAGCTATCAGTCTGTTGGTTCTTTCAGTGCATATATTAGTAATAGGACCCCCATCCCCTCTATAGACCACCATCCTGATATGCACCCAGTTTGAAGCAGGACATTAACTCTTTGGATCCGGCGTTGATAGTATACTATCAACGCCCTATTATACCCTTCAGCCCGCGTTGCTTGTATACTATCAACAGATTTAAACATTTGCAGCGACGCATTTAACGGTGTAAGGGAGGTAAACTTTATATCATTGTAAAGCTCTATCATTGCCTGTTTCCCCTGCACTGTCTAAATGAGTTTCGGAAAAAGTTTGGGCTTGCCAATCGAGATTTAAGTGTAGTGGGGGCTGGCCGGGTCTGCTTCCGTTGTTCAAAATGGCTACACGCGGGAAGAGGACCTTGCGTCTCTCCACGGCCCTTAGCGTTTTGGAAGAGCTAAATGAAAGCGATACCAGTAACGACAGTCACGAAAGTGTCAGACACAGATTTGGAAGACAGTCAGAGTCAAGAGTCTCGAGACACTGATTTGGAAGAGGAGAGTGGAAGCCAGAGACAAGATACCGAAGCGGAGGGGGGGGGGTGTCTTAACAAATAACCGGCGATCATACTGAAGATGCCGAAGATATAGATCATGATGCTGCTGCAGATGATCCAGAGTTTGACAGCAACACAAAAGTTGTTGAAGGCTGGACAAGGAATTTGGAACAAGTTCCACAAATAATTCCATTCACTGGCTCACCATAACCACCTGGTCATTTCTTTACAAGTTCTCTGCAATTTTGGACACTAAAAACACCTCAATATGCAAACAGTTTGTGAACTTCAAGGGTGCAATTGTGTTTTATTTCACAATGGAACCATTCACCAACAGATTCAAAGTGGAGTACTCCTGATTACTGGATTTATTTACCTGTGGGAAGTGTACAAGCAGTGAAACCTTCTTTTGTGCCAATTTTTTGTGTGTGCAAAAAATGACTATATTTGGCACCAAATAGTAAGTACAATTTAATATTTTTAACTAAAAGTAGTGTTTCCAGTGTGATGTGGAAGAATAGATCTTTCTAAATATGTAAAATATATTATGATGCGTGTGCTGGTTTTCAAGTAGTATTTTTTAAAAATAGTGTAAACCTGTGTCGCCCCCTGGGGTTACTACTTTGGGTTTAACCCTTCGGATCCAAAGAGTTAAGCAACCACCAACCAACCCGTCCTAGCTTCCCTTTAGGACTGCCATAGACTGTTGTAGGGCTGCCATTGACTGTCATAATAATTTTTGTTTCTTGTCACAGTACTGTACCATGACCCAGAGTGCTAAATTGTCAAGTTAGTGATGCCTAACCGCACCTTCCAAACAAAAAGTTTTGTACCCAAACCCTGCTAAGCCCCCCCCCCTCCTCTGTGCATGCGCACTCCGGTGCATTAATCCATGGGATCTACTCACTGGCCAATTCAAGCTGACTTTCTCTAGCCTTAAAAAAAAAAAGATCAGCAGGAAGGAGGGTGGGCCTATGCTGGGTCATAGTAAGTATTGCTCAAATTTACTCCTCCCTGACGTGAGCATGTTGATGTCCAGAAGGGAAAACTACTTCATTTGTGATGCATGAGAAGGGTGGGGCGAGAAAGAGAGAGAAGATGATGTTTTTTAAAACAGTTGTTTATATATCCAGCCACATTTTGTTGTATTCTAATTCAGAACATGATCCCAACAATGTGTTTTTACGACGTATCAACCGGCCAGGAAAGAAGCGACTCTGGTGGCAGTTTCTTTAATGACGCTGAAGCCCACTTTGTTGTTCTGCTTCTCCGAGTTCTCCTGTCCCAGGGGCTGACATCATCTTCAGTTGGTGTGATCACATTGTACAAGGCTCAAGCTCTTCGCATCATGAACATCATCAAATCCACTGAGTAAGCTTGTGTGTGGGTGGCGGCTGGGAGGGGGGGCAGGGTGATAGTTAACAGTTAACAAAATATCAACATGTATTTGGATTACATATTGGTGTTCACAGATCAGATGGATTTTATACTTCCATCTGTAACCCCCGCAGGGTTACCAGATTTATTTCCCCTTGCAGTTTCCCTAGCT
>SMGT01001918.1:97932-110171 GCA_004794575.1 Lanistes nyassanus | reverse complement strand
TTAATGTTCATAGTTCAATAAATGTGTAAAGTTATCTGGCCGTGTACCTTTTGGTTGAAAAGGTGAGGGTCTGCACTAGGCGTATGTTTCTCGTGTTTTCTTCCCTAGAATTCTAGCACACCCCACAAAACGTTACACTAACCGTCGCTTGAATCAGCCACCACACATTCATCATTGTGTTCACATTACTTTCCAATGTCCATTTTACACCCATGTTTCTTGTGTTCTTTCCTTACTCCTCTTGCATTAGAGGGGGGGGGGGGATTGTCTTATATATCTCCTGTACTCCCCCTTTACTTATCTATCATGCTTCATCTTCTGCTCTTCTCTGTCACCTTCTGCTCTTCCCTCTCGTCGCTTTTGCTGTTGTAGTTTGCCTTTCGCGGCCTACATTAGTCGTCTCCAGCATGTCCTGCCTCAACTAGCGGTGACGTCAAAGTTCGGGCAGCTGCGTAGCTTCACCAAGGAGAAATCGGTGCACGCGAACCAGGTTTGGGAACCAGATAAGGCGCGTAGAGAAAAAAAGACCCTTTTTTCGAGACTCCCCTCCCCAAAACATGGCCCTCACCCGCACGCACACGCGCGCGCGCGCACACACACACACACACCTGTAACCAACCACTGACCGCGTCCGGACAGCGCTGTTGACTTGTTCTCAGACTCACCCACCTACTCCCAAGACTCTGGCCTACCCCCCAAGCTCTGGTTCGTGAGTACAGTCGGGATGCTACCATCAAACTCGCGGATATAGGTAGGGTTGGGGAAACAGCAGGGGATACCAAGATGCGTCTTGCACGTGGTGAGGTCAGGGGTCGTACAGACTGTCGCCAGACGGCCTCCGTGGGGCTGGACATCGAGGGTAAATGTCTCCAGACCTCCACGGTTCTCCAATTCCTCGAGGCTTTGCGAGACAGCTGTTAATACAATTAACCACCTACCTTACAGGCGATAGGCGGAAAAGCCTATTATTTCTCAGGAACTGTGTTCCGGAGCCCACAGAATGTTCCTAGGGTTTCTTCAAATTATTTTATACGAGGCCGACCGATTCTGAATTCCATTAAACCTATAACGCTGTTAAACGGGAGAATATGTAACTGAACTTTGATCCTATTCAGAGACAGATAATGTGATAGAATCAAGCCATGAATACGACTTTGAGACCAAGACCATGGTTTTATGATATGTTCTGTAGTTACGACTCTAATGCATTAGGCCACTTGAAGATTTTAATTCCCCAACTAAATAAAACTTCACTAAATTAGATTTAAAGCACGCACACACACACACACACGCGCGCGCAAACCTAAGTATGTAATAGTATTCAAGAAGCGTGTGCTTATGAGTTAACTTTTCCTGCTTGCGTGGCTGAAAGGAACTATTTTATCATTTAAATTCTTCTAGTACCTGGCCAGAACTAGTCTGGCGTGTTAAATAAACGTCAGCAATGCTGTAAGGCGAACAAAAGTAAAGACGAAGCTATTGCAAGACATAATAAAAAAGAGATCAACTCTGTAACAACTGGAGACAGATGCACAACAAGCCACTATAGACTGGCTGGTGGTTTTCTTTAGCTGGCGGCTTCGCTTGGACCGTCAGTCGGAGCTCTAGCGAGTTTTCATAAATTTGTGGTCTGGTTGTTTCCAGCTGGTACCATGCTACCTCCTTTGCCTGGACCTACAGACGTAGCTGGAAATCTTCACTGCTCTCCGTTCGGCTTACAAGCGTTCTGTTGCACGGTACAGAACGTGATCAGGTGAGCGGGTGATTTCGTGGGGTTTAGACAGTCTGGAAGATCTCCCATGTGCTGTCGGCTCAGGTAGCACACAGGTGGTAAACCCGACATATTTGCCCCATGCGTCTCCCTGTCCTGCTAGGGATTGTCACTTCGGGAACAGTCGCTGGAGGGGGGTGATGTTAAATAGGCTTTCTCTGACTCTCACAGTGAAGTGTTTGGTTGAAAGTAATTTCTTCAATGGGTGTACAAAGCATTATTGTATGTTACGTGGGGTCTCTCTTTCGGAGCCTTAGATATAAGATCTTACGTCCTGAACCAAGACTTAAGACTTTTGGGGGGGGCGGGGAGGTGGTTGTTATGTTTACCCTATCCTTACCCGTTCACTTGAGCTCTGTGCAAGTCACTCGAAATAGGAGATGGACGCTTTTCTACGCCCACGTACACTGTCCCCCTCCTTGCATTTACTCACATGTACGGACCTTATCCAATATCTGGCTCCCGAAGGGGCAGGGGAAGTCGGACGTGATTACGTCCCTTTAGCTTAACCGGTCTCCAAATACGGTTGTCATGTGATCAGGCATGTGATCATTTCAGCCGATGGGCGCTGTTTTCCTCGGAGGAAATTCCTATTTTCTAGCTCGGGAAGGGCAGGATAATTGTGCTGCGCCTCATTATGGGAACCTGCCAAAGGGTAGCTGTTCCTTCCTTGCGCAGGAGGTATGCAGAAGTCAATTATCGGAGAAGGTGGCCATGACCTGAGATAGATCGAGTCCAGCACCCATCAATGGATCCACTAGGACGAATAGGAGTTGTAATGAAAAGTTAATGGTTTCGATAAAATATCCGCCTTTCTACAGCGTGACATCCAGGCTGTGACAAGATTGAAAATGGGATCATTTTGTAGTGAGGGTCTTTAAGTGAAACTTCCTTTATGTAAATTGTTTCAAATTTGTTTCAAAAATTGTAGAGAATAATGTGGGTTTAAAAACAATAACTACACCTAATTTTCTAAAGAAAAAAATCTAATATTGTTTTTAAAAAAGAAAACCACACCTGTACTAAGTGCTCTAGAATTATAGAGTTTTTAGCAAGCCTAGGTGCTGTGGTACTTCCCCGATACATTTTTGCTTTTCTGACAAGATCTCCAGAAATTTCAAGTGAAAAAAAGCACAATAATATTCAACCACGCCCTGAATGCTTGATTAATAATTTTTTTTAACAGGTGAAGCACGCCCAAGTAAATCTACTGATTTTGTTCGTACAACAGCCCATTTTTGTCACGCGTTGCAAAACATGCGCGTGTCAAGGCATAGGCGTGCTGTGTTCAGCACTTCTTCACGTGCGCTAGCAGTATCTACCCGTGCGTTCCGAAGGTGGCTGCAGTCAATGCTTCGAGGCGTCGCACGTGCAAAGAACAGAATGAAAAGACGAGAGCCAATGCATGTCATTGCATCCGATTAATCTCCTGCTTCCTAAACCACCTTCCTGGGTGAACCGACTGTCTGAAGGCGACCACAACCAGCCCATCACCAGGACGAAGCCAAATCTTAGCTGATGCATGGCGCCGCGCGAGAATGAGCTGGCGTGTGCGCGCGCATTTTGAGGGTTGGAGGAGAGGGCCCCAGAGGGGTGGGGGTGGGGGGTAGGGCAAAACTGCTGGGGAAGGGGCTATACACGCAATACTATATCACAATGGAGGAGCTCAGACGATGTGGTTTCAGTAAAAATGCTTTTGAAGCATTGCGAAACACTGGTCACGATGTTCTTGTGTTTCCCTGGGTCACCAGTTTCCTGTTCCACTGTTTCACCAACTTTCTCTGTTCCTGTATTTTTTAGGTCAGTATTTTTTTCCTCCCCGGGGTACAAGCTTCCTCCTTTCCTCTCGGTAGCTTCCTTTCTTTTTTATTCGTTTTTTCCTTATTCATCCTTTCTTTCTTTCTTTCTTTCTTTCTTTCTTTCTTTCTTTCTTTCTTTCTTTCTTTCTTTGTCTTATCAGTCTTTGCCTCATTTGTTCTGAGAAGTCTTGAAGAACACCAGAGTAAAAGAACAAAGCTATAAAAAAAAGCCAAGGGAAAATTTATGAACTGCACTTCGGATGACATTAAGATTTCAAAAAGGCATGTCTGCAGAATTAATCGCTCCTCTTTCCGTTTCAAATAATCATTCCCTTCCGCTTTATGAGACCTCTGTTACCTCTGTGAGCTCTGTGACTGACAGGAATTTCCCCGTTGTATTGGTACCTGCAAGTAAAACAACACAAGCACCCCCTTCCCTCCGTCCCCGCGTCTCCCCCTCACTCGTTCCACCCCCACCTCAACCACCACATACACATGCACGCGCGCACGTACGCACATACGCACGCACGCACACACGTCCTTTTGCTCACTACCTCCCTTCCCCCTTCCACACCGTTTGCGCGCTCACTCGCCTCATTCGTTAATTCATTATCGCACGCACCCACACTTGCACTTGAGAGACTCAAAAACTAAAATCTCTTAATGTCAACAGCGAGATTCTCGTTCATTCGCTGCATGGATGCCTGAACACGAAGACCCAAAAAGCCCAAAAAATAAAAACAAAATCAACCCAATCTCAGCACCAGAACGAAGTGGCGAAAGCGGATGTGTGAAGTGATGTGAAGTGATGTGAAGTGACGCAAGCAATGCGGAAAGGTCCCAAAGAGCCCTCTGCATACCGAACGAGAAGGCAAAAAACAGATAACACTCTAACAAGCAGGAAAAACAACGCTTTTCCCCACGACTAAAAACAATCCCGAAAGTCTGTTGTTTTCGTATCACCGCAAGCTCGGACGCAGGCTAAATAAGGTTTTCTCCGTTCTTCTCTTTCCTTCATTAACTTAGCAAAATACGCATGGACATGTCCTACCGAAGGGAAAACAATTTTTCTTTATACTCGCATAAATCTCATATGACAGTGATGTTTGTCTAGATCGTAACGAGTAATTTCAATTCATATGTCTGTCTGACTGTTAACAAATTTTTCTAAAAGCTGGGTGGGGGGCGGGGAGCAGTAGATGGATGTGTTTCTGCTGATCACATGAAGTATATTGTATCTGCAGCAAATCTGCGTCGTCAGCGTAATGTGAAAAAGTAGAGGATGAAGAGCATATAAATAAACATTTCAAAATGCCTTCCTAGAAATCGTGAATTTCGACGAATGTTGCATTAGTAATATCGCTTGCAAAGAGCGTTTTTGTTTGCTTACCACAAAGTTGTAATAGCAAGTAATAGCCCAACGTGCACCAGTAAGGAAGGAGGCGCCCCCATTTCAACGATCCCACACCCTATCCACCCCACCCCCCAACACATGGACATGCATGCGCCGACGCCTGCGAACATGCACACATAAAACGTTAAGACGTAACTATTTAAATTATCAAAACTTACCAAATGATTATGTTTGTTTTTCTGCATGCGTCCTTTTTATCAACTTTTTACATTGCCAAACTCCATCCCTACTTTTTTTTCAAATCTCCCCATTAGAGTCTAAATCAATTGCAAAATTTGATAATGACTCATTTAACTCTGTTTTATTTATTATTATACGGGAAATTTAAAAAATAAAAACTCAAAGTGTTTGCTGAGTTTTCCATCGACGGCCGGGGAGGGACAAGAAGCTTTCTTTTGCTTTTCTTTTCTAGGCCGAGGTTCTCTCGCGGGGTACGTGACAGTCTGAAAGCTCCCTAAGGGGATGTCACTCGCAACGAAACACCCCTCTTGTCTTCTCCAGTTTATATTCAAAAAGCCAGGCGAGAGGGTGGGGGTGGGAGGTCTTTCATTTGACGTCATGCTGAGGGTGGCGTGATTCAGCGTGACCACGGCGACGCGAGCAAGAAATTCTTTTCGCCAGACGCCGACCAGCGATTTGAGCGAAATATAGTTAACAACATGACGTTGTTGATTCTAAAGACAAGCAAGAGAAACGCCATAAAATCATTCTACCCAAAACAAGCACAGGCTGGTCCTGAAATTCTTCTGAACAAACAGCGACAATCCCTAAAGGCGAGAAGAAGAGATGGGGGGGGGGCAGGGATTGGGGTGGGGAGCATGGGAGCAATCATCTGCGTTTCTATGGAACCTAAACTTGTGGAAGTCCCTCTGTATAGCTGGTGGTGATGTGAGCTGGAAATTAAACTGCAATGCGTCAGGGTTGACTCAGTAAATAGAAACTCGTCAAATGATTTACGCTAGCCAAATAAAAAGGGATAGGGTGTAAGAGGAGGGGAAGCTTGCAAACGGAGCGTTAATGAATTCTTAAATGCCTGTCGTGGCCAGTGCGCACGTCCCAGCGGCGATCTCGCTTCCAGAACGCCGGACCTTTTTTTTTGGGGGGGGGGTGGAGGGAAGGCGGAATGGATGCAGGGAGGGTCATAATGTAAATCTGCCATCTCTCTGGACCGTTGTGTTTGTATACACAACATTTTGCGATGTGCATACGTGTGTGCTCGTGTTCTTTCCTTTCTCTTGCATTTTTTCTTTTTCTCTCTCTCTCTCTCTGTCATCGCCCCTGTCCACCCTCCTCTCAGTCCGTTCATGCGGAATTGGGAGCTGGCGTAAGGAACTTGAGAACTTTGAACTTTATTGATCCAACCATTGGGTCACGTCAAGGGGGTTATTACAGACACAGAAACAAAACACCGGCGTAAGCAAGGGAGTGAGAGAATCAGAAAGAGGACAGAACACAGGACGAAGAGCAGTACGGTTCCGCTTGTAACAGGATGGTAACGGTTCCCCTACAGGCAACCAGCGAAACAAAAAATTGTTTTGGTATTTCGTTCGGAACAATCTCATATCAAAGAATCTTAAAAGTATTCTACATTTTTCAAGCCGGCTTTCTTAGTTTCTGATTCAAGCTGCTAGTCGACTGCTGGGGCTGTGCAGCCGATTTCACTAATGCGACTGAAAATGGCCGTCACAGTGTCCATTAAAAGCTTTTCCACGTCCCCCGGCACCAGGACGGAGGAAAGTATCTTTCTATGATGACGGACGTGACGCTGGACCCGTAAACGCCACTGAACACGACGCGACAAGCCAGGCCGCCTCAGTCCACTTGAAGGAAGGGGAGGAGGAGAAAGATGAGGATGAGAAGAAGACAAGATGTACGAGAACAGGAAGAGAAGAAGGAATACAAAGAAAGAGGACGAGAAGGAGAAGGACGAGAAACTTTGCGTGCACATTCGGTGCTCCATTGCGCTCCGACTGAGCCGTTCAACGCGCTCTTGACGCGGGAAGTTGTTGCTGACGCTGGTGGGCTCATCTGACTCTGATAAAGTGGCCCTCCCCGGGTCTGTGCGTCTGCGCTTTCACCATCAGTCCAGCTGCCTGGAACCTTGCCAGGCAGCCTGCGGAACGGCTTCAGCTTTTTGATGGACGGTGCAACTCGCGGCTGTAAAACTGATGTCGTGTTACAAGGCCGGCATCTCTTGGATTAGAGACGTGGGCCCGGCTGTGTGGCCGCCAGGACTGGAGTAGGATGGGGGAGAGAGTTTGAAGAGTGGTACTTACAGCCTACAAGACTCCCGCACAGAGCTCCTGCGCCTGAACAGCCGTCAATCCTCTCATAGATTCTTGAAGTTATTCATCGATTCCGGGATTATTTTTTTTACGTGGCGATGCTGTGCTGGTTGTCCTCCCTGAACATTAGTTCCTCTGCTTCAACCCGAAGAGATACCAAGAAACTATAATGCCAGACCAGTTCCGGGCCAGTGCTAACGATAAGCAGTTTGTCAGACAGCATCCTGCATCTTATTGTGTGTGCCTTTATGGGCAGCCAATCAGCTTGTTAAAGGCTGATCAACAACACTGCACCCTGTTTTAAGGAAGCATCTGTTGGCTTTTAAATGAATTACTCGTCCCTGACGAGATTTTCAGCTCTGCAGGGAAAGGGTCGGCAGGGCCCTCAGCACTTGCACAACCGAAGCTAAATCTAAAAAGCTGAAATAACAACGATCGTGACCTCCAACTTCCACTTATCGAACATTGTCTGCATTCCTCTTTTCTGAAACTCCAGACGGTAAAGGCGATGAATCGTGAAACTGCGGTCAAGTAGGAAACTTATTTTTGTGAAAAAAAAACTTCATAAAATAGTTTGTGGTCATTCACGTGTTATTCCAAAACATTTTTCAACCCTCTGGGGGCGGGACGGGCAATCTTGAAGCATATTTCGGATTCAGCACGTTTGAAACATTCGCTACTGACATACGCACGTAGGGGTACACAGTGTACTTCCAGAGTGTTTTTTAAAAAAAAGTCTGTGCGAAATTGCAACCTTTGAATTCTTGTGTGTATATGATCCCAGGAGGTCGTTATTGGAGACGATAGTGTTCAATATTTGAAAAGCAAAATGGATATGTTTAGACGTGGCGCTGATTAAATTTGCTTCGGTCATATTTACGAGCGGAGGAAAAAAGTGCGTCCGGGATGTAATGTGTCCTAATGGGTCTCGTCTCGCCGGGACCCTAGGGTTTCAGGACTCCTCTCGTCTTCACGGTCAGCGAGCTGGACCTGTCGCCACGCTCGTCTGCTGCACTTCGTCACACGCGCTGTGGGAGTCCTGTTCACGCACGGACGTTTTCGGGGCGGCAGCGCGGAGTGCACGTGCTGTGAACTTGTCAATCATAAATAATATTGGAAATTTCTGCGCGCTGCATGTGTAGGGCTGTCCTAGCAGCTCGCGCCATGGTCGGGACGTGACCCGTTGACCTGCCGGTAAAGGTGGGTGAATTTTTTGCTGAGCCTTCACACATGATGACGATGACGACAACGATGATGACGAGGAAAAGGATGATGGTGACAATCGATATGCTCCGCTGCTTTTGCTTTAAAATTAGATACAGCAGGAGAGTTCTTGGCCAAAAACAAAACTTATAAGCGCGCGCACGCTCAGAGAGAGAGAGGGAGAGAGGTCAAGGGTATATGGAGAAAAGGACCCAGAAAATGTCGGAAGTGTGTGGGGGGAGAGGGGGTTTGGAAAAAAAATCGCTGCAACATCCCCTCTCACGCCTCGAAAACTAGTTGCTAGTGTGGCGCGATCAGAAGAGAATGATGGTACAAAAGTTACGTGGTCCCATCGTGCCTGGAGTCAACTTTTCAGTGGCCTCCATGGTGTTGACAGACAAGGGAGCTCACCCCAGGCTTGATGTACTGCTTTCTTGTTACCCCGGACATGACGTGTGACACCCAGGGTGCGCCCGATGGCACAGCGTGTCGTCCGCTGCCAATCATCGTCACCTCAGACGGTCGAGAACGCCACTATTCGGCATTGCGGGCTGCCCCTACCCCCAGCCCGGCGTCCCCCACGCTTGCTTCCTGAACCGCGAGATCTCATGAACCCCGAGATGTTCAGCTGCTGGTGACTCATTCCCTGAACAAGAAGATGGAGGAAGACGAGGTATCTTAGCAACAGCCCAAGCAGACCTCCAGAAATTTGTTCACTTTCCCTTCATGTTTCTTAGACAACGTGAAGTTTCTTGGCTCGTCTGGATCCCTCTGCATTCGGCGCACGCGTCATATGTGTTTCCTTTAATTTTAGTCCTTTTGGGCATTAACTTGTCGGGGTTTTTTTTTACGTGAACATAGCGAGAGACTGATTACTGATTCATCAAATTAACGTTTCAATATTTCTTGAGTGACGTCGAATTGTCAATGAGCCATTGCAAATCCTATTCCTCTACCAGTATAAGAGCGTTTTGATTCTGTTCTTTTAAAGATGTTTAATTCTCTGTCCCCTCCTGTGACGGTGGCTTTTCCAATACGACGTCATCCTTACGTCATCGGACATCGTGATTGTTGCTTCCTCCATAACCAAAATCAATCAAAACGAAAATCTTAAACCGTCCTCTGCCTCCCTGCCCCCTATCCCCGGTTCTTCCTCCTCCTTTCCTTCCTACTCCATCAACCATTCCTTTCCGTTCTGCTCTTGCGGCCGCAATCTCATAACAAGGGTAGACCTTTCTGAATTGTTCACTAATTGTGGATGATGTAGTTTTGTTCTTTCAGTGCAAACCGAGTGCCTGTACGTATTTTTGAGTCTCAAATCAAGGCATGGCCGTAATTATCCTTGAGAGTTGCTGCTTTATCTTGCTGGGTTTTTTTTTTAGCTCCCTTCGCGCATGCCCACTCAGAACAAGGATTCAGCAGTTCAGGACTCTCCTCAAAGTCTTTTTAGCAAATTAGAAGAATTCTTGATAGAAGTGTGGGACTGAACTGCGCTCCCAGTACAGGGGCAATTTGCTGAGTGATTAGGGACTGATCAGGCGCGACTGAGTGAACAAATTCCCACCGCTTCTCCACCGGTAACACTTTCACCATCCGGGCTGGCCGGCTGCTCCTGTTACAGCTGGAAAACATGTTATGACGCAGGGAACCTTTCAAATCGCTTCCTCCGGACGATGCAAATGAGCAGCTATTCCCCCCCCCCCCACACACACACACACACATCAGCAGCGATAATAACACGTGACCAGAAGAACAGAGAAATGTTTTATTTGCTTCGTCGCTTCCACCAGGTGACTCGTAAGTCGATAATCGATACCATGGCCTTTTTCTAACGAGCTATATGTAGGGCTGCCTCTGCTCTTTAATCCCAAGGCTGGGCGTAATGAAGATATACAACCGTCGAAACCCAGCTGGAGTTTACTGACAGACGTCAGTGTGGTTAAGTTGTGGATAATAATGCAATCTCTCCTTATTACAGTTTTCTTTCCTACGATCTTTCTTTCGCTGTCCAGGCACAAACTGGCTGTCGCTTGCCCCTTGCATACAGCTGTGCCCAAGCCCGAAAGCTGTAAAGTGGACTCTTTTTTTCAGTGTCACCTTCTTGGCAACGGCATGGTCAATCGTAAGTTGTTTCTTGCTCTTTCAGGAGATATTCCAAACTCTTGCTTGACTGTGTCGTCTGCAAGTCTGAGAAATGCTTGGTTCCCGGGATGTACGATGCCCCCCCTCCTACCCCGACGATCTGCTCGGAACCAGGTGACAAAATTAAGCCCCTTTCGCTTCTCTCCAGACCTTTGATCTGGCCTTACAAATAGATAATAATCATATTTAATCTCTGTCAAGCATTTCTTCCTCTCATCTTTGTTAAGTAGATTAATGAGCGTATTAATTTTTAGATTGCTATGTGATTAGTCTCGATTGTTTTGTTTTTTTTAACCACGAGTTCTGCAGTGGGTAGGAACCCGCAGTACAGCGTTGCAGAAAGTAAGCTCTCTCTCTCTCTCTCTCTCTCACACACACACACAATCGTCGGGATCGAAAACTGTCAGAGGGACGGCAGCCATACCCAGCCTTTGGAAAACCTTGACACGTGATCGACATGGGAGCCAGCTCTTCAAGTCTCACTGCATCTCGTGTCCGCGTGAATGGGCGAGAGCAGATTGTCGGGAGAACCGCGCCCATTCGTCTTGCGCCGTCCTGCAGGCGGCACTGTTTTCAACTTCTATGGCACACCGCGAGGGTTTTTTTTTTTAAATTCATCCCACATCATTTGCCCAAGAAGTCGGGAGGTCAGGGCCGGACAGTAACTCGAACATGTTTTGCTCGCTGAAGATAATGCTCTGAGGTCCAGTCGCTCAGGTCCACGGGGGCACGGCAGTGGGCTACGGAAGGAACGAGACAAACATTGAGGTCTGACCTGGTGGAGACAGCAGGGCTCTTCCGTCGGCGTGTTGGTGATATGTACAGCTTCCATGTCCTCGACAAGCCCAGAGCACCGCAGGACTACAGCTGCTGGGGGCCGTGGGATGGCAGAAGCCATATGTCTGCCACTATCCTTGGGACAGGCTGGCTCTTTCAGAAAGCCCCCTGATCCTGCTTGCAAGGGTTTCATCATCGGTAGGAGATAGATATTTGATTTATTGTATCTCTCTCACTCACTCACTCACTCACTCACTCACTCACTCACTCACTCACTCACTCACTCACTCACTCACTCACTCACTCACTCACTCACTCACTCACAGCGAAGAAGCCGACAGAGAATGGACAACGTGGGAGAGACAATAATTAATAAAGAACAAATGAGGACAGAGCGCTATAAATCTTCAGATGACAACCCCAACAAAGTACTGGCAGCGCTCAACACAACCGTATGCTGACGCATGCAACCAAGGGAGCCTACCGTACGCTGAGTGAGTGAGTGAGTGAGTGAGTGAGTGAGTGAGTGAGTGAGTGAGTGAGTGAGTGAGTGAGTGAGTGAGTGAGTGAGTGAGTGTCTGTGCATATCCTTGCACGCTCGCAGTATCGGGAGGAGGCGGGATAGAAAAATTATCTTGCCTGAAAGTCTGAGCTTATAAAAGAGGAAACAAACGAAAATTTGGCGTTTACCTATTTCTTTTACATATAAGCGTCTATTTTTTTCAGTTAGTGAGAAAAGCGCGATGCATAGACGTGAGGAGGAGTGGATGTGGACTGGAAAAAATGAAAGAACGTCTTGTAAGATTTGAAAACCCTGGCATCTTCTTTCCTTAACGATGATCACAGGG
>SMGT01001918.1:52539-94888 GCA_004794575.1 Lanistes nyassanus | reverse complement strand
GTTTGTCTACGCAATCAATCAGAGATGTTCGTGAATTATGGAGCAGGTATATCGATCTGTTAGCGGAAATCAAGCATCTGTTCAGCTGATTGAAATCCAGGATTGCAGTTTGGGGGACTATTAATCAAATCTCGCAGTCACATGTTCCCGCTGCTGCCAGCTTCCTCTGGGAGCGGCCCTCATCAGCTGGGCATCTCCCACAGCCATGCGGGCGGAACCCTTCGGGAATATTGTGGGCTTTACTGAGGCCTACGTTCCAGCGGGATCGGAACCGAACGTGTTCGAGTGAGAACTTTTTTTTCTCCTGCAAGTCATTCATTCTGTGTGAAGAGGCAGTGTGAATCTACAACTGAGCGTGCTCGAGTCCCTGCGCTCCACTTCCCTCGAGTCCTCCCTCCCCTGCCCCTCTCGCTACCCGCGCAGTTCGTCTGCAGCAGAGGGCGCTCCCTCTCACTGCTCCCTCTCCGTCTTTCCTGTCTTTCCTCGTGGTCTCTCCATCTTTCTGTCTTTCTCTCTTATTCTCTCACTCTCACTGTTTCTCTCTCTCTCTCTGTGCCTTTTTCTCTCTCTTCCTGTTTCTCTCTCTCATTCTCTCACTCTCGGTTTTCTCTGTTTTTATCTGTTTGTCTGTCTGTCAGTCTCTCTCCTCCCCCCTCTCTCTCTACCTCTCTCCTGAGGTCTCTCTTCTGCCCATTATCTGTATTAACTCTTCTCTCCTTCCCTCTTTCCCTAGCTTTTTCCTCAGGGGCCCTCCTGTCTCTTTAACTCTCCTCTCTCTGTCCTCTGTGTGTGTGCGTGTGTGTGTGTGTGTGGGCGTGCGTGTGCGTGTGCGTGCGCGTGCGCGTGCGAGAGAGAGATCCCCTCTATTCTCCCTTTTCTTTTCTGTTTTCTGCCATCATCTCTCTCCTCTCTTTTTCGTCTGGCTTCGATCACACCTGACGTTTGTTGTGCCACTGATCAACTGAAGCCAGCAGAAGTCCCGTCGATGTCTTTTCCTCTACATCTTGAAAAGCAGAGAGTTTTAACGAAGGGAGATCGAAAAGTTAACGAGTTTGTATTGTGACGCTTGCCGCCAACACACAGCGTGGGTCTCGTCGACGTATTTTTACGTCCTTTCTTATCCTCCGGGCCAGGTTTCCGTGTTCCGTGGCTTCTGTTGTCTCCCAGTCCACTCCTAACATCGCCTGTTGCACCCTATCCCCCTGCCGCGCCAGACCCTTGTCTCCAAACCGCTTGATAAGCCTTTGCCTGGCTGGAGGTCTGTTGGCTGCGACTAACGACAGTCGTACGACTGCGCAATGATGAATGGCCACTATCGGCCCTTCCTCGGCCCGACTTCCTGTGAGCGTGCTGACTTCACATCTCCGATCCAAACTACGTGCGTCGTAGTGTTGAGTTCAAATGTCACCCACCTAATTAATCGCGACTTTGATCAGAGGCGACGTCTCCCGCTGCCTGAAGCTGACGGGCGGGGCCGCGGGGTGACAGTTCTTCCACCTGGCAGAATTTCAGTCTACAAAACAAGCAGGACTCGCGTCATATCGCCTGCTGAACACTTCCGCCGACTGATGATGCGTCTAACCTTCCTGGGTCTCGTCACGCCATGTTAGCTTGCTGACGTCACCGAGCATGCGCAGTGGCTAACTCCTCTTCCGCGTCGATCAGTTCTTCCGTGATATGGGGGTTCTGGGAGGAGGGCAGGGAAAATCTGCAGCAGACCTACGGCCTTTAGCAAGCTGCCGATTTAGGGTTAGTCCCGTCACACTTGGCTGCACCCTAAGGCCTTAAAAGTGCTGGCGCGGAAATAACCACAGTCGGAACTGCAATCACAGCAGGAAAAGGGACTGGAGTCGATGTGTGTGGGAGGGGACGGGGGGTTGCGGCCAGTTTGAACCCGGGGATGTGTGGAGGACAGGAGATCAAGTAGTCTGGGATATTACAGGCTGTGATTGAGGGGAGCTCATGCGCTCATTGATACGGTCGCGCTTGAGTGGACAAGAAGGGGGAGTGGGCAGAAAAACAGCGGGCTGCTCGGCCTCGGAGGTAAGAGGCAGCTCGTTACGGCGCCATTAACGACAAAGTTAAAGGGGCAATGATAGACTTTCCTGCTGCGCGCGTATGCTGGTGCGTGTTGCGTTCCTGTGTGCTGTTCTGCGCACGGGGCGTTGTTCAGATAAAAAGTACTCCAACACATGTCAGTACTCAGTACAGGGAACAGTTTTTCAGTGCTGTGTTATTTGCAAGTTATACTTTATTTTGAATTTATTTTTGGAAAAAATTTCCATGACGTCAAGTAAATATGCAGGCATAGTCTACTACTGTAAGACTTTTTCTTACTGTCGCGAACTAACTGGCACTGGATGCTTGGAAACTGTGGTCCTTCCGCTCCTGGTCTGTCCTCACGAGTCTTGCGAATGTCACTGTTACTCTACGAGACCAGTGTTTTCAGAGTGGAAGCAATTCGATTCAATTTAATTTTGCCGTAATGTACACACTTGTACCAAAAACCACGGGATGAGTTATTCACCGAAGCTGACTGGATGCTGAATAGTTAATCACACTGTGACAAACGCCAGTATTTACCATCTTAGAAGGATTGCAGCATGTTTAGGCTGGGACGCCTAAATGTACGTACGTTTGAAACTACGACATCGTACTGAAAAAAAAGGCGGGTAATGACGGACATTGTTAGTATCGTTACTATGATCATGTCCTGTCTAATAGTTGTGCGATGGAGCTTCATCATCGTAATTGCACAATAAGTTATGTATTTATTTTACCACAGCCTTCCTTCAATTTGAAGTGGCTGTGGCAAGCAAAGGGGTGGGGGCTTGAGCTGGAGTTGGAAATTAACTCGAGAATAGGGCGGCGATTAGCAGTGGTTTTCTTCTTGGCACGTTTTTATGTTATCAGTGTTCTGTCGAGAACGAGCGCAATATACGAAACTACCATGCCCAAAGACGTTAGACATACCATACCCCAACACGGAGGGAAAGTAACAAGAGTCGAACATGGTATTAAACACTGCTTACGCACTCCAGTGAGATCTACAGTTTAGGAAAAATGTTATTTTTAGTATATTTTCTAAAGAATTTTTAAAAAAAGGGCAGTTGGCCTTAACAGAATTTTATGGTTGCCTATGTTTTTATTCAAAACTGGGAACTTCGAAAAAGAAAGAAAGAAAAAAGAAAGAAAGAAATAGTCTGTGGGCGGTAATGAGTATAACGATTTTCTGCAGCAGGCAGGGAAGTCTCCTCGCATTCCTGATCATTGACTATTCATGGCAGTTTTGTGACTGTTTTCGTCTAACGTAATCGTTAGCATCTTGCTGCAAACGTCTCCCAGCAATTAGCAGCAGCTTTAACTTGTTCGTTCCCCCACCCCCAACCACAGAAAAAGTTTTGATGCGAAAGAGTCGACTACATGTTTGGCCCTCCCCCTGCCTTTGAAGCGTTTTGAGTTTCCGCACATGACTGATCTGCCCATTAAATCGGATAGATAGGCAGAAGGCTGCAGCAGCGCGAGAGTTCAACCAGTTTTCTCCCTTTGTGGGGAAGGAGGGACCTCACTGTCGCCTTACAGCCTCATAGATGGAAGAGACTTGTCATTGTGATCGTCGATAAGCAGTGAGGTGATTTTTTACACTCCATGTGACCATAGGAACAGATATAAATGTACACCTGTCGTGCTTATACTCCTATTGCTTTGGAGAAAGTACACCAACAGAATTTCTTCTGTTCCCGTCCCTTTGGAAAGGGTTTTACAGTGACTTGAAAAATTTTGTTAAAAAAAAGGCGGGCTGCCTCTAAGAGATGTCACTGGTCTTTTCTTACAGAGGAATCTTTTTTTCCATTGAGTCCCTTGCCTTAACCACACAATACACGACTTCTTTTGAAGTGTTCTCTCGAAACCACGCGATCTTGTTTAGTAGTTAGCGAGACATCGAGCCCGACATTTTGTTCTATTCACTTTGGTACCTTTTCAACGCAGCCTGTAAGACAGAATTCACACTGGATGGACTTCAGGTAAGAACCATGTTATTATTTTTAAATTTTGTCTTTCAACCTGCGTTGGAATTACGTTTTTATCGCTCACAGTTTTGTTTATACATTTTTATAGATTCATGCAGGCCACAGGATGTCATGGCATTCTTACATGCAACAAAACTGTCCAGGCGCGTAAAGTGCATACAGTGACTCAATATAACACTAATTAGTAAGCGTTATTTAACAGGTTTTTAGTAATATTTTATGATTATTTTGATGTTCAAAACCTTCATTTTTCGAAATACGTTAAGTAGCTTACTGCACTTGTGATCGTTTGCAAGCACCATTCATTTCAATCGTCCCAAAATCTGTGTCCCCATGAGTTCACAATAATATCAGTAGATGATAACCTTGCGTCAAGAATGTGTCTATGAGGTTTTGTGACAATTAAACTGATGACCAGTCAAAAGCAATGGTGGGGGGAGGGAGTTGGGAGCAGAAAGTGAGAAGGAACATGGGTGAGGGGGAAACAGAAGGGGAATGAGCTTGTACTCCAGAAATCTTTACATCAAACTCCGGCGACTGTCCGTCGGAATGCTGACGAATTACACTAGTACTAATACACATTGCTCACACAATCTATACGCGACGAGGTTCTCAGTCCTTGGAAAGTATTCACAAGTCACCCGTCGGACTCCCTGCTCCGGCCCAGCGCCTAGTGTATATTTTTCGTGACGTAACGAGGCGGTGGGTGAACGCCCCGCCCGCCGGCTGCGGTGGCGTAAGACTGTTCCAGGGCCACCAAGTCAAAAGCGACAATCGGCTTGGCGCTAACCACTGTGATCAGGACGATCGTGCAAAAACCGCGCACACGATGGGAATAGGGGTGCTTTTGCCACGTGCGTGCGTGCAGACTTTCGCTGCTCAGTCACAATAGAGGGAACCAAACTTCCACCTCACGGTGATTTCGCACCATGGTGGTGGTCGTGGTGGGGGGTCCTGTTACTAAGCTCTGCTCTTGGAGAACCATCACACAGGGGGCCTGGTTAGCTCAGTTGGTAGAGCTGCGGACTAGCAGATGGAAGGTTGCTGGTTCGAATCGTGGTGTGGCCAAGGATTAGTTCCTGGAGTTAAACATTGTGCAAACTCCATTCGGCCATTTCCCCGCACATTAAACTGCCTGTCCGCACTGACCATCTTATGCAGCCATCAGTCTGGTGGTTCTTTCAGTCCATAGTTTAGTAATAGGACCCCATCCCCATAGTGCGAAATCAACGCGAGGCGGAAGTACTTTCCCTCTAAATAACCACCATCACACTGATAGCTGCAGTAAGATGGCCAGTGCGGACAGGAAGTTAATGTTATGGGACATGGCCATGAAGTCTGCAAAGCGTTTATCTTCAATATACGGTTCTTGGCCACACTCGGATTCGAACCAGTAACCTTCTACGCGTTAGTCCGTAGCTCTGCCCGCAGAGATTTCCAGGCTTTTCCAGGAGAAGCAGCAGAAACAGGTCAAAGTTCCATAAACGGCCACATGTGTAGTGCCTACAGCAATCCGTTTTGTCGATAGCTTCATTGCTACTTGGCGCGCACTCACTGGCTGAGTCGTGGACTGAGCAACTTCCGGTTTCATGCTTGCGACCTGCAATCGTGCATCTCTGCTTCTTCCGCTCTGGCCTGCTAGTGACGACACAAACCTTTTACTTACGGCACAACCAGGTTTGGGCAACATGAGAGGGGTTGCGACCTTCAATTCCATAAACGTCTCCAGATAGTTCACAGGCCGTAAACCAGGTTTACAGACACTTTGATGTGAGGAAGAGATCTGGGCTGCTTATGTAACCCAGTCCTGTAATCTTGAGACTTTATCTTTCGTTCAGCGTGCTGGATGTAAGAGAAAACTGCATTATCAACTAGGGATGGAGTGGGGTGGGACCAAACGGGAGATGCAGAGGTTAAAAAGCGAAAAGAATCGACTGGGGTGGAGTAGAATAGTGTGGGGTACGGGGGCCTGGGGACCCGACATGACGCGGAAATGAGCGGGTGCCAGTGTATGCTAATGGCCACTGATGACGGCCTAAATGGTCATTACTCCAGGCCAGATCGACACGCACGCCTGCAAATTGCTGCACAGCACGACCAGGGGCACATAATTCTGCCTGCCATCTGCACAGAGTGATTCAACTTCGGAGTGTGGTCAGACTCTCTCTCTCTCCCTCCCTCTTCGACAGTTCGTGCACACACAGTACCCACAGGAGACCAACACGTGCGAAATCAGTTCGTTATCGCTGATACTAGGTAAAACTCTAACATCAACGCTCTAAATGTTATGCAAATGGTATTTAAATTTTTTTAATGTGTAGAGACAACTAACACCGTTGCGAGAGATTATTCAGACATCCGTGAACTGTAACGCGTTCTATTTCTATTATATCTGGAATTAAGCCACATAGTATATCTCATTATTTGTTCTTTGCGCTTAATTAATCATTCATTTGACTAGGGGACTTTGTCCTTGCTATTTGCTCACCCAATATGCCGTAAAATATATAGTTAATACAATACATCGTACAACATATTATTGTTCCAACTCGGGTTCATAAGATCCCATTGGTTGGATATAACAGCTACACTCCATCACAATCACCTGCTATCCTGAGTGCCAAAAGCTGAAACCGAGGCTTGCGCAGAGAACGAGAGGCGGCGAGTGCAAGCTCTTATTTTATTTTTTCTTAATCGAAGGAAGGAGACTGGTTGTCTAGTCAAGAAATTCCCAGGAAGGTCAAGAACAGCGGTTTTAGTTTTCGCGATGCTCCTTTGAGGATACGCGTTAAGCGACAGACGCTTGGTGATGAACAAACGTTTTCAGCCCGAGCTTTCTCGGCCAACCACGCTCGTTGTCGCGCGCCAGAGAGAGATTTATCCGTGTTCGCAGCCCGCCGCGCAGGGCGCAGCGCGACGACAGAAGTATTTTGTCATCGGAGCGCTGTTATTGTGCCCTTATTATTGGCTCCTTGATGCCGTGTGGTCGTCGTTTGCAGGCTCCAGCGGTCTTGCGACTGTTCATTTCCGAAAGTGACTCATGAACATTGGACGTGATCTCTGTCTGTGTGAGGGCACGGAACGAGATCGAGAGGGCGAGAGGGGTTTGGGAGGAAATGGACAGGGGAAGAGTGTTCGGAACATTGCAAGCCCAGCAGCACAGTGCATTCCACCTTGCCAAAGCCCAGCTATTGTTTGAATCAGTTGTCCTATTCCATTGCAGATGCTTGGGTCTTGGCATTTCGGCTCTCCACCCAGACCCCAGTGGCTGTAGGTTTGTTAGCAGCAGTCTGTATGGCTAGGGTAATCGATTTCGTTTCACAGCATTTCTCGTTTTCCGCCATGAATTTGTGTCGCACGTACATGCTATTACGTTCTGTGTCTTACAAAATAGATATCATTTTTACACCACAGTTAATTTTCTTCATAGTCCCTGTAAAAAAATCAAATCTAATAAAGGGTTAATGGTAGTTCTCTGTGAGTACCGCTGACTACGTGTTGCCGGCCAGGACTCAATCATTTTAACGCGAAATGACCTCCTAGTTTAACCTCCCCCCAACCTATCTGGTTCCTGTCCTGTCAGAAAGTAACAGGGGCATTCCCTTGTGCTAAAACGCTCCGCCGGAGACCGTAATAGAAAAGAGGGGAGAGGGGAGGGGCGGCAGAAGGGATGCCTAATTCTGTTACCTGTTGGCAAGCTACGTCAAACAGAATCGCACCGCCATGAAATAACTCAGACGTGAGCGCGCTGTAACATTTTTTGGAGCGAACTGTGGAAACACCGATACATATTGCATGTGAATGCTCACCTCGCGGGAGGTCATTTGTGTTTCGGCCTCATCCGACAGAAGGTAAGGCGTCGCATGGCTGGCTAGGAATTGCATGCTTGCTGTCAGCGGTAATTATGGGGTAAATGTCGCCTCCATCTGATTCCCCCGATACCGCAGTCGGTCTCGTAATTATTTAGAGCTCGGGTTAAATCCGTATTGTGTCCGTCTCCTATGGCAGGCCACATCGGGAGCTGAGTGACAACAGGAAATTACTTTCTTCGCTGTAAGCAAGGAAGTTTGTGAGACTTCTTCCATCCCTCCGTTTGGTATGGGTTAAAAGCACCATGGTTACCAAAGGAGGGAGGGAAGTGATGTACCACACTGAAACGTGGGCTAAATGTGCCAGGGAAACATTTTCTCATACCCATAACAATCGAAGCGAAAAACAGACCCCCAAAAAATGTCTTATCTCTATGCAGTCCCTTGAAAGCTAGGGTAGCAGGTTTGTTTCCATACGTCGATAAACTTTTGGTATATGTGGGTGACACGACCAACGATTTTGGCCAGGCGGTGAGAAAGGTTAGAAAAAACAAAGGTTGTGCCGTTGTTGATCTGTTTAGCTGAGAACGGCAAGCGAAACGAGTTTGCCAAGACTCTGCCCGGAGGAAAAAAAAACAGTCAGAGGCGATATGCTGCTCGAGCTAAGAGCGGTACAAGATCGACCCTCATCGGAAGACATTGGTCCAACATCGGTAACCAAATTACATGTGTGACCGGGCCAGCGTCCTCTCGCCGTCGTCAACCATCGCCGTGGTTTGCGGCGGGGCTCGTGCTCAATTTGGCAGTTCTGTCAATTCGTCTCCGGTGCCTCCCTCTCGGCTCGGGTCCTGCAAGCAGTTTGAAAGCTTTGATTGGCTGCCGCTGCCCTCGCTGACCCTCTTCCCCCATACGATTATGCGCGTTCACTGAAGCATGCCTCTCTTCCCTGTCGTTCAGACGGATGTTGTTTACAAGATGCTAGGGATGCGCGCTCGGCGGTAAGAACGTTCCCAAGTGTCTCAGCTGCCCACCGGAGAAATGACAAATCTGACCAGGCCATGCACGCGAGTTGCCTCCTCCTGTGAGCGGACTGGTCTTTCTGATGATGACGGATACTGGTGACTGCTCTGCCAAGTGCATGATGATTACTATACAGGACGCCGGGGACCGTCTGGTTAAACGTGCAGAAAATCTGTTCATGTACAGGAGTTGCGGTGAGGTAATGTCTTTACGATAAGCTAAGAGCAGCCCGAAATGTTAAAACAAACCGAACAGCTTCTGCCAAAACCTGAAGGCCAGAACGTACTTACACTTACTGTTGAAGAAGTTAAACGACAAAAATTACTTTAGTGAAATCTTTTTTTGTCTCTCACAGGCCATTAAAACTCTCTTCGAAACTCTCCCAAGATGTTCAACTCTTAGGACATAAGGAAGCATAACCGCCCACACAAACGCGCACACAAACACGCGCATACAAACGCGCACACAAACACGTCCACGCGCACACACACACATTTCAAAACCTATAAGTTTGGGTTTGTACTACGCCCCATAACAAAATCCTTTTTATATCAAGGATGCACCAGTTACACCAGAACTCTCGCCACATATGTTCCCCATCTTTTTATGAAAATTAATTAAGAACAGAGTAATTTGTTAGAGACACCAGCTCTCGTCTCAAGCGGCGCGATCGGCGTGGAGACAAAAGAATCTGCAGTAATTAAAGCCACAGTTGTTGCTCCCCGTGTGAAACAATAGTCTACTTACAGCGGCGCCCGTTCTGCGGCTATCGATCACGTGGTTCAGCGAGTCCGGCAGCTGAGCAGGGCATGTCGGGAAAGTCCAGCACCAGGGGATGTCACTCTGACATACGGCTGCTGGTGCGAGGCTGGCGCCAGCTGAACGCCACTAATCATCTGCTGAAAAGCTCAGTGCAGCCTGGGTATTGATCTTGTCCCATTGTTCAGAGCATTTTGTTTTGTTGTGTTGTGTTTTGCATTGTTTTGCTTTGTCTTGTTTTTCCTTGTTTTGTTTTGGGTGGGTGGCTTGCTTGGTTCCTTGCTTAGAGGTGAACCACAGTAAGCATCACTCGCTCTTGTGTCTGTTCTCTCTTCCTCTCTCCCTCGCCCCCATCCGCTATCACGTTGTGCACACGATCGCCTGGCACTTGTCTTCATCGTTAGTCAAACACGTTCGTAAAATATGCACAACCTTCGCCCATGTTGTCGTGCCTCGCACGTGAACGCGACCGGCGTCTTGAATGATGTACTTTTTCGCGCGTCTTTGCACGCAGACGATAATGACGTCATTACTCAGTCCACGGCAGGGTAAGGAAGATGACGTCTTTAATTAAGAAAATGAATCTTGTCTGAAGATTCGATCTTCGGATAAAACACCCGTCCGGAATGACCAGGAGGCAGAGCTGATGAAAGGAGCAGTTTCTGGTCTCTGGCATCCAGTGCGTACAACGTTCCCTCAGGGAACACACCCAAAAGGTGAGTGTCAGGTAGCGTGACTGGGCAGCATGCGCAGCTGCATTTCGTGCTGAATGAGCGCCCGTCACGCAAACAGGAAGGTGGCAGGGAGGGGAGAAGGGATGGGACAGACCTTGCACTGGAAAGGGAGAAGGTTGTACCGTACAACTGCACGCTTGCGCTCTACGCGCGCTCTTTGACGTCTGCAGCCGAATGCTGTATGACTAGAGGAAGATGAACAGTCTTGGAATCTTTTCAATTAACGGCGTCTTCTGTTCAGACATATTCCAGATGTACTTGGTTATGTATAAATTCCTCAGAGCGACGTTCTGTCAGATGTCCTTACTAACGATGAGTGCATCACAGGCTGTAACCTTGTTGTTCGCACGTCATACTCCAAGCACCAGACACTTAGAGGGTGAGTGTACGTCGCTGAGGACAACGCTGGGAGTACAGTTCACAGCAGAGCTTCATAGATACTAGGAACGCGAGCGACACCCAGTACGTGGTGACGTCACACCGCAGGAGCTGTAGAACTGACATCGTGTAGACAGTAAAGACACGTTTTGCGCAGGCGAGAGTGGGGGGGGGCTGGATATACACACCTAGTACACTGTATACACTCGCAGAAACCCCATAACAGTGCATCCTCGCGACAACTCGAGCAAGACGTCAGCAAAGTGGAATCGAAGCTTTCGCGAAATAAAGATGGCGGGTGTTTTTCTTGCTTGCCGAAGCCAGTGCATAATGCTGGAGTCGTCTCCGAAGTGCAAGATGAGATATATGTCTGACTGAATTATTTGCAGGGTTGGGGTATGAGAAAATTTGTTTCAGTCTTCCATTGGCATCGCCGGGTTTTATCTTTCTCGCAGTAGTTCTATTATATAGTAACAGTGGGTACATAACAACACTGAACTGACGTTACAAATCTCTGGTTTGATTTCTGTTTTTGGTCAGTGTGATAAACTCAGTATATAATAAATGAAGTTATATATATAAGCTGCTGTTACCGCCCACCGTTATTTTTAAACCGTCACTGCTGGCAACTTACTTGCTGGGTGGACAGCAGCCTAGTTCCCTTTCCACTGCGTCTGGAAAAGTCGGCTTCACCTTGACGCCTGCTTGCAAGGCGAGATGGCCAGCTACACGCTTGCCGACAGAGCAGAACGTTCGCCGTTAAGCGTTTCATGAAGCACGTGTGGAATTTCTATGCGGACACCGGCATTAGCTGCTGTTCCACACGCGCGGAGGTCTCCACGTCCGGACTGGGACGAAAGGTAGAGTAACGCGGCTGTGAGAATCGCATTACCTCCAGGGTGCTTCAAGGTGTGACGTTCACAGTCGGCTCAGGTGTCAGCCCGGAGACGTGACACAGGGCGGGTATCGTCGCATCCGCTTAACCCCTCCCTGCGACCCACGTCGCCAGAATCTTTCAATCTACGTGAAGACGACACTAGCGCATAATTAGCGGTGGTTAGGTTTCCGCGCCGTCGTGCGGGCGAAAGCTACTTTCTTTTCACCTGGACATTTCACAAGTCCTCACCTACGGCCGCGTTTAACAGCCAGGTCTAAGCGAAGCCGACGACAAGGGTCAGGTCGCAAGAAAACGCTCAACAATGGAAAACTTTCGGAACTAAACAAAGATAGGCAGGTTCCGGCTGGCGCATAGAGTCATGCTCCCCGCTCTCTCTTGCGCGAGATTTAAAAAAAAAAGTCCATTTAGGGGTCAGGCTGGTTTAAAACGTCGATTTTCAAACACGATCATCAGTTCCTCATCAATCCTTTTCTCCAACCACTGGCAGAAAAATCGTGATTGCCGCAAGTCGTTTAGTGGCGGTTAAATCACGATGATTTATTAATTTTGAATAAAGTGTCGGCATGGTTGCGCACGGGGACACGCCTGGTGGCCAGATTGACGACACTCGGGGTCAGAGGTCGGATGATGGAGCAAGCAGACGGCGTATTGCAGGGAGGATCGACGGCAGCTCGCTGTAGTTTACTCTGGCATTTGTCGGCTTATATCTAGCAGAAGGGACGATTACATGCTTGACGCCTGAGTTCTGGAATCGGTGATCATCGCGCGTTGCCAGCCAGGTTTCCGGTCTTGTTTGTCCTGAAGTCAGCCAGCCATGTCGAAGACTCTAAAAGCAAAGTTGTAATGTAGAAGAAACCTCCACGTCACAGGAGAAAACCAAAGGGGAAGAGAAGTAATGGTGGTGGTGGTGGTGGTGGTGGTGGTGGTGGTGGTGGTGGTGGTGGTGGTGGTGGTGGTGGTGGTGATTAGTGGTGTGGTGGTGGTGTGGTGGTGGTGTGGTGGTGGTGTGGTGGTGGTGATGTCCGAGGCAAAGATGGTGATGCCAGTACTGTGTTGCTGCTCATGCTGCACTGTAAACAAGAAGAGTTCAAGTTAGTTGCCGATACAACACATTTTACATTGATCTAGAACGTTTAAGTGTAAAAAGTGTTCTGATCTGTGTTCTTAAAGTGTTCAAATGGCCGGGAAATGTATAAATGGTGTTCTGATAATGTTCCACATCTGTAGCTAGCAGCAAGTGTTCAGTCAAGTAGGGGGATGTTTAGAACACTTACAAAACATCTAGCACACATCTTACATACTATTTAAGCATGCAGCACATACTTAGCACCTGCTTTAACACATTTTACGTGTAGTGTTAAAAATATTTAGAGTGTGCTGCTGATGGACGATGATATTAGATAATAATATCGTTAGAAATGAAAATACCCTTTCTTTACGAAATCAATTTTTACATTTCAACTTTCTCATATAAGTACTTCATATTTTTTCATGTAATCTTCTTCTAACAGAAGGGGGTTTGTTCCATTTTATTGTTTTTTGCTTGGTAGGGGATTTTTTTGTAGGGGTGGGGTGGGACGTCTTTCAGTCGAACAGTGGTTTTAAGAACCAAATCACGATTTGTAGCTCCTGTAAAGCTTTTGCCCCCCCCCCACACACATATTATCATAATATATGTAAACAAAAGTCAGGTCACCAGAAGATGAGGCCAGTTTTATTGACAATACGATCGCCTGTCAGCCTGTATGTCACGTCGATCACGACGTCAGGAATTCTACCTTCAGCTATAAAAGTGCTCGCCTCCATCAATCTCGCTTGAAGACGAGATCGCCGATGAAACTGGCCGCCATGGCGTCGTCTCCAAGGGGTCGCACACTTTAGTTCTGAGCGAAAATGCTCACGGGAATTTCAAGTCCTCGCTCAGAACTGGCCGGAGTACAATGGTTCAAGTCGCTGGTGAGGAACAGCGTGATGAAGCGTGATCGATGAGTGCTGGCTTGTTCCTGTTGAGACACAGTGCCAGAGGCAGTCAGAGGTGAAAAGGGCTGGACCACAGATTTTCAGCCTCCAACACATCGCGAAAAGGTCGGGAAGGTTTGTACACACATTAACAGTGGAACTGATCTTTCGCTGCTCTGCGACAACACTGGACATCACCCCTGGCTGTAGGCCGGTGTGGTTCTGAACACCGGCGGCTAATCAGCGGGAGGAAACGTCGATTTTCCGTTGCAGTGATTATACAGCAGGAAACGCTACTTTTCGCTGCATTGTAAGCCTCCTGGATGTCAACAGGGCCATTGACAGTCACAGGTGACGAAGTGCGCTTGGTTCCGTGCCCTCGGTCTGCAAAAGTGCGCGTGACTTCATGTTGTTTTGCGTTCTGTTGGAAGACGTTTCTTCAAGGGGATTCGGGTGATCAGGTGTGGTCCAGCTGATGGGATGGCATTGAAACGTCATTATTGAGAAAGAATGTCTTCCAGACTGTCATCTCTGGGAAAGAGGAAGTGCAGACAACTGGAAATTTGCCTGGTGCTCGGTGATGGAAAGAAACGGCAGTTAGCTATAACAAGCTTCACCTCCCTTCCACCCACACACACACACACAAGAAGGGTGGCTTAGAGAAAGACCCCAGAAACCATTCAAAATTAGACGGCAACAGGCGTATAAAAATAAAGAGAAAACAAACATGGTGAGTGCGGCTTGGGATAATAATGTTAACAACATAGAGAACTTGACCAAGCGAGGATGGACTCGACGTTTCGACGCCACAAACAGATAAATTTTTATCTGTTTGTGGCGTCGAAACGTCGAGAAATAAAGAAATAAAATCACTGAGCTATAAAATAGACAACATCAGATGTACAAAACTAGACATCAGAGGCCGGAGAAAATGAGGCAATGATATACAAAAATAGACTGCAGAAGGTGCACATAAAAGGCCCTGCGCGCGCGTTAGAAACGTGCATGTTATTACTGCATAGAACTTGGTTATGCTTGGGAGAATGTAAAGCCATGCAGCCTGAGATTCCGAACCACAGCAGTCAAAAGGAAACTTTAGCTTCAAAATCTACCAATAATTTCACATGGAATGTGTTCGCAGAACGGGTGAATGATTCTATTCATTTTATTAGTACGTCGTGTGCCCAGTGTGCGCGCTGAAATCCAAATCTATGCTTTATAATGTGTTTGAGGTGAGTGTTTTACTGCCGAAGGGGGTGTCTTCTTGCAAAAAATCGAACGTGTGCAAACACAAGAACATGCTCCTTTTAAAAACTTCCTGTTCAGCATGTGTTCGCGCTACCTAGGTGTTCGTCATCTGGTTGTAGACAAGATACGCTTGCCATAGAGAACGAGACAGCACCATGCAAGGCGACATCTGAGACACTTCGTCCGAGCCAAGGGTTGCTGACGACTGAGCGTGACTTAGGAGCGAGCATCTCGCAGAACCAATCACATACAGTCTTACATAAAACAAAGGAATTTGCGCATGCGTCCTCCGTGGACAATGGCATATGTACATATCCTTGAAGTGAGAATTTTAATACGTTTTTCGTTATTATCTTTGGCAAGTTTTGTTTAGCGAGAAAAAACCTATCGCGAGTTAGGGATAGGCTTAGCGTTAACGATAGGGTTAGGATTATGATTAAATGTAGTTATGTTAATCTTATGTTGTTTGTTCCACAAAACTTGCTTTTTCATGCTTGAAGGCTGTCAAGAAGCGACTCCCAGTGACGACGACACCGCTCTTCAGTCGAGAGAATAGAAACCCTTGGTCCTTCAGAGGCCGCAGTGTCTCTGCTGAGGGACTGGGCCGAGCTGCACAAGTATGTGTATATGCCATTCAGTTCATAAATCGAGTCGCGAGCCCCGTTCACCACGTCTTTGACGCGCAGCGTTGGGTGTGAAAAACACAGCTTGCAGTCCAGCCATAGGGTGGGTTGATTAAGTGTCCTCATTTCCATTCCATGCATAAAGGGTGCCCATAAAGATGACAACGTTACGGCTGTTCTCGTTTACGGAAAGGGAGACAACACACATTCTGCAGCCCGTTCGTCCTCCCCTGATATCGATCTCGCAACCTGCTGACGGCGCTTTGGGCGATAGCCGAGTGCTGAGTGATCTCGGCTTGACCTCCGTGGCACCGGCCAAATGGCAAACGCCCTTTTCTGTTGTATTTCTTCCCGTTTATGCAGCTCGCGCATTTTTGCAACCCTACTGTGGTCTGTGTCTTTCTTCTTTCTTCTTACTAGAAGAAATGTTGAAATGGAGAACAAAGGTGCGCTAATCAACAGTAGAAAAAACGTGATGTATTGTTACACATTGCTACAATTTCATATCCTTTTTTTTACCCAGGTTGTAAACAAGTTTCTGTTGCTGGCGAACGTTGTAAATTCTTGAGATTTCTTTGCTCTAGAACAAGAACAACACAATAAGGGATTATCTTTCCCTCCGCCCACCCCACTCCTTCAGATTTTCTTGCGAAAACGTCTTGAAAGGAAATGCCACGAAGAGGCGACGTAAAGTGAGCTAAAGTTCAAAAGCAGTTTTGTGAGCAGAAAAGCCTGCTGTAAGTTACCAAGTTAACTTTTAGAATAAGAAAAGAAAAGTTTGAGTTCGTCTAACCTTTTCTTCTGCGTGTTCCCAGCTTCTAGTCATAACATCAAAAACTAAAACAATGTCTGGATCCTTTATGTGTGGAAATAACTTTCCTAATTTTGTCTGTCCGTCCGTCCGTCTCGAAAAAAAAAGCAACCAGCAAACTCCACCAAAGTGTTTCAAGCTGGTTGAATGTTTTCGCATGGCTGATTTGAAAAAGAAAGAAAGAAAGAAAGAAAGAAAGAAAGAAAGAAAGAAAGAAAGAAAGGAAGGAAGGAAGGATTCTTTGAAATGATTCATAGTAGCTAAAGTACTGTGGAGCCATTTGCCTGAAAGTGAGGGGAGGGCCATTTCCTCTTGAAGGCACCCCACTACCCCGGAAACAATGTTCCTGCATTTACTGAGCCTGTCAGCTTTGAAATAAAATAAAAGATGCTTCTGTCATCATAATCACAGCTCTTTGGCAGATTGTCTTATCGTGGTCGTGGCCTGGTCTGCATGGACGTTCCTATGCCTACCCCATTTAGAAATATCCTCATAAACGTGAAGGGGAAACCGACACTACGATGCTGGGATTAAGAACCCTTGTGCAGGTCGTTCGTGCAGCCAGGCCCTGGCAAACTTTTCCCAACATCCTCCACAAGCCTCCATTTTCCGGCACAGCAGGACGCACCAGAAGTCCCTCCACTCTCTCCCTTCCCTTCATTACAGAACAGATGAGAAAGGACAAAGGCTAACACACTCCTCAAAGAACCACCTCGTCTGGCATAAGGAAGGGATCGCTGGCTGCTGTAGCAGCAAATCTACCAATACAAACAGGTGTCCGTAAAAAAAGTGATTAGCAAAGATCCGCTAACCTGATTGGATGGCTCTTACCGGAACAAGTACGGTTTTCATCGGCAGGATCGCGATTGTCGGAGTAATCACTTGGAGTGGCTGTATATACCCACAATGGTCGCGGACCGCCACCGCTAATATACTCAGAATAGTCTGGGAGCACTATCTCGAGGACATACTAATCCCTCGTATCCTGTCTCCAGCCTCCCTTTATATTAGCTTTGGATGCACAGGGTCGTCTCAGCAACCGACTTTCTAGTAATGAGTTGCGTTCACCTTTTAATAAGAAGGGACAGACGACTGCATTTTTTGTTGTTGTTGTTTGTCTTGCAAACTTAAAAAAGAAAGAGGATATTGTTGTTATTGAAAATTACTAGCAGGTGGATGGAAAGCAAAGATTTAGCCATTGTATGAATCCCATTCTTGCGCAGCAGACTTAAAGACTCACAATTGCTCTTATTTATTTATTGTTTTAAAATGCTCTCAGTAGGCATCGCTTTTGTTTACTGATTGACTTCTGTGCCGCTGGCTGGGGATACTTCGTCATCCTGGGAAACATGACGTCGCTGGCCCAGAGACGGCCCATCGATATGCACCGGCGACGCTGTGTTCCTGGGAAGAGAACTCTAGTAATTACAGCGAGTTATCTTCCTTTTTTAGCCAACCACTCCAGTCTCCACGTCTTCAACGCAGCAGCAGAAGATGATTTTTGTACTGCTTGTGTTGACACTTCCAATCACGTTCCTGTCTGCAGCAAGTCAGCGACACTAGCTGCTAGTTACAAGAAAGATATTGTAGACAGAGCGAGAAGAAAGTTGAGACAACATTGTCTGAAAATGGACTTCCGTCTCTAATCCTGGTAGTGATGACTGCTCAGACAGCTTCCTACGTAATTCATAATTGCGCTCTAAATCTCAAACAGTGGTACTGACATCCCGCATCACCTATATATTGTCAACCCCGAAAAAAAAATTCATAATAATTTCTTCTGAGAGCATTATCTTTTCACGATCCAAGTCTTCTTGTTAAGAAACATCAGCATTAGCAGCATAGTCTATCCGCGTCTTAGCTAATCCTCGTCTATAGTCTCTCTAGCTTGTCACTAGCTCCCGCGGGAATTAATGAGAGCCTGAGAACCTTGTCCAGAAAATATTTCCCCGTCCTTCCTCGCGATACAGTTTTACTTACAGGAGGGACAGGCTGGCAAGAGAGGCAAATTGAAAAACCAGCGGAGGAAAATAACAGAAGTTTATATTTCCCCCAAGAAAAATGCGTCGAGGGCCTACAAAGAGTGGAAATGTCAAAAGACTGTGGCGCGCCTCCCTAGGTGCGCCGTAGATCAAGATTCTATTCCAGATTTCGCCTGCATCGCGTCCGCCGACTCTATTGATCGCCAACAGTGGATGGTGAGTCCCGCTCAGTGGCCACTATCGGCAAACAGTCGCCAGGTCCTGAAAAATAGTCCACCCATGCGCGTATTATTCGGTCAATGGCGCTTGACTATCGCCACAGTAACACTTGCACAGGCGTCAAAATGTGAGTGATGTCCTGCAGAACTCAACGTATCGGTCATCGCACATCCGCCCTGACGACGATGATGCCGGTCTCACACGATTCAAGTTCGCATGATTCGAGTAAAATAAATGAAACCTACGGCCCCGGGTTTGTCAGACCCCCGCGGCACCTCTGCTGGACATTTTCGATCGACGAGTGACTTTCTTCCCTTGCAGCTTCTCGTCGTCAAAGGGGAGCAGATGTGTGTCTGCACCTAGCAGTTACTTTATCGTCTTTGTACGACATCAGGTCACAGTTCAGTTGCAGCCTTGGTTTGACAAATTCTTTATCGCTACTAACCCTTAGTTGCAACACGTCAGGAACTACGAGTCGATTAAACTTAGGTTGCTAATCATGTTTGAGGTTGCAAAGCGGCCATCAAATCATGACGCATAGCTAACAAGGACTGAATAACCCCCTCGACACGTCAAACATCGATACCGAATTATAGATTTAGAGTACCGCTCTTTTTCTGATTTCTTTCTTTGGAGTTTTGTTTGTTGAATTTTTCGATTTCCCTCTTAACGTTTTACCACGGGACACAGTATTTTCAATAAGGAAAAACGAGGTTCGAGGAACAATAACTGTGTGGCTAAACTTTGTTGTAAGTTTTTATAAAAAAATCTGTGTCAGTAGTATTTACACCAGAGGCCCAACTGTACAATCTCTGCTCGAAGGAAAACACACTGGTTTGAAATTCGTATAATTCACTGAAGGTGTAACCAATTGTCCTAGGAACGACGAAAGAAAAGTCTTGGATGTAATCAAATGCCAGTGTAGACTTTGTTTACTAGATGAACGGGATTGCTGGGAATGCCGGGAACCGTGGAGGAAGGGAAGCAATTATAGGCTGAGTGCTTATCTTCACATCTCACGTGTGCAAAGAAAGTGACAGCCCTAAGATCACCGAAGACTTCGCGGCATCCTGAAGGCTTTGTTCTTGAAAAGAGTCTTTTGCGCGCTTCGCTGACCGCGCTCGCTGCAATCGTGTGCATCGGGGCCAAGATTGGGGTGCTGAAGATAACTGGAGCCATTGTTTGGATAAATTACCTCCTCTCCGTACCCCCCACAACCCGAACAAAAAATCTGTCGTCGTTTCGGCTTTCGCTGGGATAAAGTTGTGATGTGCCACTGCCTGCCCTTGAGTAGGGAAGATAACTGGCGTGAAGAGTAAGAGAAGGGGACACGACTCATTGCAGATCATCTCAGGAAGGGGAGGCAAGTGGTTAGAGATGTCCGTCATGGCATAAGGTACTGGAGGAGCTCGTAAGTTAATTTGCTGAGGAGCTGGCGTTGAAAAAAAAAACGACACAAGTGTAACGAGATAAATAATCCAGTTATTGCCCATGCTTGGCCTTCATGGAATACGGGTCCTTAGAGGGCAGGAGACCGACACATCTGGAAGCAAGGCGGCCATTGCTTGGCCAGACCAGCAAGCTCTGGATGACACGCGCTCACGAGGGGCCATGTCTGTTCTGTTCTTTTGTTCTGGTCTCCCCTTTTCCGCTGCTCATCGTCGACCGAGTTATCTGCCTCCTTTGACGATAAGTATATCAGCTACTGAGCCACACATCAGACGCAGGCACGCAGGCACGCAGGCACACGCACGAATACTACAAACACGCATAGATGCCTTTCTGTCTTCCTCCCTCCCTCCCTGCCTCCTCCTTCTGCTCCCCTCTCTCTCTCTTTCTCTACGACACTTTTGTGCACGGGGATCAGCAATATCGTTACGGTGATGAATGATGCGCCTAAGGGGGGATAACCTCCCTCATCTAGACTATTGTTTATGCCAGTTCTTGAAGTGCTCCAAGTGAATTCATCTGGGACACACAGCGTGTCGCCCAGCTCCCTGCTCGTCGGCAAAAGGGTCTAACTTTAATCTGATGGAAGGTGGTCATAACCACGGGCGGCGCCTGCTTCAAAGTCAATAACTCAAGTGACAAAGTGACCAGACCAGATCTCCCAACCGAGACTCGGCCGAGAGTTTCTGGCACGCCGCCACGTAGCCGACAACTTTCAGACGCGGTGCTGAAGGTCGCAATGGTCACAGAAAAGGCAACAACCGCTCCCGACCAGGAGAAGACCCTTTTCTCCTATTCACAGGGGACGGCGGCCAAACGAAGATGACTGAGAAATGAAGACCAACTCAAGAGCCGAGCTGCACACCCTCTCGCGGGCCTGGGGAAAAGCCAAAAAGGACAGCCGAAATTTGACGGAGGCGGGGACTTCAAGAGAAAAGGCTTGTGTCCCTTGGCGAAGGCCAAAGATGAAGTCAGTAAGTCAGTCCCATCAACGGCGTATCGCCGTCTCGGAGGACTTCATTCCGTGTGATGAAATTGCGTCCCCTTAGCCCTCCGGCCCGGAAGCAATCAGGCGAGTCAGCTTTTCACAGCCAGCCCATGATATTCCATACGCTCGGCCTTCAACCCACAAGACGCTGGAAGCCTTTTGTCTGGGCTGTCGGAGTCCAGCGATGCCAGAGTTGGCGTTCTGCCGGGTCCGTCTGAGGGCCGTGGTGCGGTGTACGCACCGGGCCAGTAGAATTGTCTGGCACTTTAGTGTCGACAAGGGCGCGACCTGGAACCGCGGGCTAATCTGGACACAGCCGTGGGGGGTAAGACGCTGGCCACTCACCTCTTCTCGCCTCCTCTCGCCTCCTCTCGCACGTCCTGCCGCGACCTGACACACTGACCGACGGGTCAAAGTGAAGATGACCAGCAGTGACATTGCTGTGTTGTGTCTGTCTGTCTGTCTGTCTGTCTGTCTGTCTGTCTGTCGGTCGGTCGGTCGGTCGGTCGGTCGGTCGGTCGGTCGGTCGGTCGGTCGGTCGGTCATTGACTTTGGTGTGTTGTGTCTGGTACCTCTCTCTTTCTCTCTTGTACTCTCACACTCCATGTACATAATATATACATATGTAATACATACATGCATACAAAGGCCTGGCAGTGAGAACAAAATACTTTGCATGGAGCGTGGGAGAACGGACACATAAACACCCAAACATACTTGTACAAATACAAATTTGAATTTGCTGGGGGAAGAGTGTGCTGTCACATCTTGACGATCTGGCTTTCCAACAAACAGCAAGATCTATGGCCTCCCCACTCCCCACCAGCTCCACCGTGTAAAAATAATAATTCTTCTCTCTGAAAATGGAAAACAAAGTGAAGTCACTTTAGGCGTTTTCCCTTCCCGCCAAATATTTCCTCTGTCTCTGTCTTTCAGTTTAGTACTGATGCACAACATCTGCGTGCCTGCCCGCCCCTGTGCTGCAATGCAAATTTAAAGAAAAAACTGCAAAACTAGGAATGACGAGAGATGGGGGTGACGGAACAGAGGGGGAGGATAACAGTTACAGGCTGCTCATCAATCTCTACTAGCCTCAGCATCGTGGTCACGCCCAAACAAGAAAAGAAAGCCCCTAAAATTAGCTTCTTTTGCATAGTATCCTTCTATCTGAGTTGACATGCATGCATTTTGAAAGATTATGATATCTAAGGACCCCCCACCCCCCAAGACAAATCTCACTCAGTGGCGAGCAAAAGCGCAATGCATCGAAGTAATGAACAAAAAGGGGAAAAAATTCCAAGGAGATGCAAAAGCTGACATACTAGACAGATCGCTGGATGTTTCTCTGGGAGGCTGTTTTTCCGTGATAAAACCTACATTTTTTGTAGTCGGAGACTTTCCCCAAGACGGCGGGGTGCTGCGGGCCGCGTCGCGGGCGGTAACCAACCAGGAGAGGAACAAAGCCAGGACGCGAAATGAGGATGTAGACCTTTTGCAATGGAATACGTTGCACACATCGACTAGCCTCATCAAAGCCCAGGTACAAAGCGGGAATCTACGAGACAACAGGAAAGTGAAACGCCACCATTCCTTTTTTGTGTAAATGTATCACCACACCTGCCACTGCTCGTGAAAACCAAACTTAGCAACATAAGATTTTTCATTTGCTTCAATCTAATTATGCAGTGCATTGTTGTATGAATCAAAAAAGAAAAGATACACGCAAACGTCTGGGGGAAATGCAGCACTCACACACACGCAAGCACACTCGCACCTTCACGCTCACACACAAAGAGAAAACGCACACGCACACAGACACCCACCCACACACATCAGAAAGAGATAGATGTAGGTTCAGAGATCAGCACACCAACGTTGGGCTGCATGAACTTTCGTTCATTGTGGCTGTGAAAGGTCTGTCCGTGAGTAAAGAAAAAAAATTAGCATAGAGTGTGAGAGAAGGAACACATAAACACACAAACACAATTGTACAAATAAAAATTTGAATTTACTGGGAGAGGAATGTGCTGTCACGTCTTGACTATAAAAATATTATCCAAAACATTATAACTCCGTCCCCAACATAGCGGGAGTCGTAAGGCCTGTTCACCTTATGCGTTTTACAAGCAGCTTTACACGTGGATGTTGGCTGGATTGTATGATTTCGTCTGCAGCGTTCCATTCTGTTGTACAGCCTGTTCATTCCGTGCACTTTCTCTAGATAATCCCTCATGTCGGTGACCTCGTAGCCCTGCCCAAAACCCGCGTTTAGCAAAAAACAAAAAACAAAAAATAAACAACAACAAAAAAAAATGCTCGAAAACTCCTGAAGTGGTTTTAACCCCTGTTGAAATAAATTTATTAACCCTCTTATTTAACTATTTACCTGAAGGCACATGCCGCGGCCACGGCAGTGGTGATGTGATGTGATGTGACGTGACGTGACGTGACGTGACGTGATGTGATGTGACGTGATGTGACGTGACGTGACGTGACGTGGTGATGGTGGTGGCGATGATAGTCCCCGTTATGCCGGCCTGACACGAGGTAGTCTGGCAGACGTGTAACCTCGAAGCCAAGCCGGTGTCGCCTGGACGCTCCCGCAGACCGGACTGTGACTGTAATTTCCTCTTTGTGCGACCTGATACTTCAAGCTGATTCGCGCCTAATCAAGTCGCTGGGCGGCGCTGTGGGTCTGCAAGCGATCGGCTGCAACTGATACACGGTCATCGAGCTTCACGGTAATGACTTTGTATTCGCTCACTGGGCGGCGGAGGATGGAGGAGGACAAACTGTGTTGTTTTCATCCCGATGAAGCAAATAAAAGTCGTGCTACGATGGCTGCAAGCGGCCAGCCATACGGATAATAGCTATAGGTACCCCTTGGACAGAAAATTCAAGCGCAGAAAAATACTGGAAATACTGAAAAGAACATATATATATATATATTACCTTTGTTTGTCGAACGTCATGTCACCGAAAAAGGCCATCTCAGGACATGCCCAAGACGGGTTTTTTTTTTTGGGGGGGGGGGTTAAGAGAAAGGGCGGGGGTGCCCCCAAACCGCCCGACGCCCAGGCCCGTAAGCCGGTTGTATGCAGAGAACCTGTGCAGCACATGGAATACGATCCCCCCGACCTTTTTCAGTGACAAACACGCTGCCCCAGTACGACGGACTGCCCCAGCAAATATTACAGACTGACAGCGAACCGAGAACATTACTGCAGCTATTGCTGTGGGTGCCGGGGTGTGTGTGTGGGGGGGGGGGAATAACAGCTGCACTCTGGCTCCTAGGGATAGGCGACGGTTGTAATTAAGAGCCTGGAGCCCAGACAATAGAGAAAGCTCACAGAATAGATGGACTCGATAGACAAGACCTACAGAAGACTGGACTGAGACCCTCCTACACGAAGTGTCTGCGGAGATGGGAGTGGAGGGCAGATAAAGAAAGAAACGAGTCTTGGACTGGGGAAACGGTCGGATGGAATGTCGGCAGAAACGAAAGTCTGCAGACAGACAAGCTGAGAGAAACAGCTTGCTGAATTCCTTCTTCTTGCGATGATTGTTAACTAGCGCCAAGTCCGCGACAACAGATACCTCATGACGTCAGCAGGAGGAGAAAGGGTGATTGCGGGTTACTAGAGGAAAGGGAAACTCGAGACCCAGGAAAACCCTTGTATATAATTCACCTTCATTTCTTGCGCGTAAACGTCGGCGCGCGCATCCATAGTCTTAACAAATATACTTACGAAACAGCAAGTTAGTTTGCTTTGGGGAAAGTCCTTCCCCCTGTCCGTGACTTAGCACTATAGGGGAGTGGGGGGGGGTGGTGATTGGGGGCCGGGGGGGCGTGCTCTGGTTCCGGGGGTTGAACTGGTGATGGTAGAGGCTGGTACGTGGTGGTAGAGACTGTTGTTGTTTTGTGCTGTCCTGGCTGCTGTGGTTTGTCGTTGTCGCTGTCCCTGCTGGCTGTGCGCTAGACTTTCTATCTTTCTTATTTACATTCTACTGTTTGGTCAGGGTTGAATATCCCTCCTTTTTTAAAGGACGCTTTGATTTTGATATTTTTTTTATAGATTATCTTGCTTCGGGATTGCTACTTACTACCTGGACTGCAACCTTAGGCTTATGTTGCCAAAAATCTTTTGGTGGGCTCAGGGTTGATTTCAACTTTAGTGCTAGTTTATATTTTAGTTTATATTTGTTTAGTTTTCTTCTCTAAGCTTACCCCTTTGTTGACTGTTTAGGCTGCACTTTAACAGGACTTGTGGTGTGCTAGCCCTACCACCACAGCTACAACTTAGTGGATTTTTGACCATCATAAAGTATTTGCTATTCAGTCTCTTTCTGCTCATTCTTGCCTGACCCGGTCTGGTAGATTTGAATACAATTAGCTGTTTCTCTGTAGTTTTTCTATTTCCATTCTTGTTCCTTTAGCTTATTTTTGTATCTCTCTTCCCACCTTAGTTTGATTCCTGGTTTAATAGCTATTTTCCTTTCTTCTGCTGAAATAGGGGTGTTTATTTGGATAAGCTTTATGTTAGGATTAGATTTTATCGCCTGTCTAGCTAGTCTGCTTCTTTCATTACCTTTTATGCCAATATGAGAAAGGCCCCAGAAAAATCTTACCCTTATGCCTTTATTGTGTAGTGAATTTAGTTGAGATAATATTTTGTACACTAGATCTAATCTTTCTGACGACTGGTTTTAAATCGCCTGCAGTGCTGACAGCGAGTCAGGAACAGCTACGAACAGTTTTCGTCTGTCTGATTTTGAGTTTGCTGTGTTTATAGTTTACGAAACTGTTAATACACAGATAGATATTTGGGGGAGGGGTACACGAGAGAGAGAGAGAGAGGGGGCGAGAGAGAGGAGAGACGGGGGACCCCGGAGACCTGCAGTGCTCATCGCCACTTACCCACCTACACCCAAAACGCACCTATCACCCTGTCGAGCTAAGCTGGGTGTCACAGACTCCCTGCCTGACTTACGTGACCTGACCTCCATAAAAGAGGTCTCCAGCCCCGTCGGCCTGTCAACGACTTCCCCCACCCCACCCACCCCCACCCCAACCCCCACTCCTGGTTCGTCCTTCCGTTTTCATCGTCTGCTTCTTGCCCCTGGCTGTCGGACAACTGACTGGCGGGTGGCCGGCCGTCCAGACAGACTGCCTGCTGTGATTGTAGCCATTAAAGGTTAAGACCTGGGCGGGCGTGGAAAAACCTGTCACCTCGCAGAAAACTTTGCCTTGGTTGGCTGCTCAAAGTGAACAGACGATACCTACCCTACCACGTCCCCAGTGGAAATAGATGGGGGAGTTGTTTGCTCCGTCTTGTGTAGTTGTGTTACTACGTCAAAACAGCGAATTTCTCGCGCTTGCATTCGCTAATGCGCGCATATAAACACACGCGCAGGAGTTTGCATATATGTTGTCTTATTTCAGTATTTCGGTATGCAATTCTCAGCTGTTTTATTTTTATTTCTTACTACAAATCATCGTGAGTTCTGCGTGTTAAAGACCCGGTAATGTTCGTCCTACCACGTTCTTCGCACCCCAGAGGCGACAGAATGAGGGAAAATCTCAACGTTTCATTTCTCTTCAAATGTCTCAGTTTCATCCGTTCCACCCTTATTGTCAGCATGGGTTTCGACGGGGATCTGGGGGTTCCCCAAAACAATCGGAACACACACTCAGTTACATCTCCTTGTCATCCAAAATATCCAGTAGATGCTCGGTGAGGAAACAAAGGATGGTTTCGTTACGGAGAAGCAACGCGTCTGACTAGACGTCGAGAAGTCGACAGCTGTGACAGCAAAGTTACAGTCTGTGGGACCCCCTCTGTCTGAAAAGTTTTCCGCAAAGCATCGATTCCACGAATCAGCTGTGTACTCCTATGTCTTGCAAAGTATGTTTTATTTCGAATGCATTGTGCGTAACATCAAGAAATAACATAATTGCATTACATCAAGAAATCACGACGCCATAATCGAACACGGCAGGACCTTTCCTCGTCCGCTACAGGGCTTGTGTCTGGAAGTCTCCCACCCGGCTGATGAAGTCACGAGCAGCACCCGCAGCTGAGAAACCAGACCCTTTCTGCCCTCGGCGTCTCGACTTTCGAGCAAATAAATCTTTTATCTCGTTGTGCGGAAGAGACTGGTAGACATGGAAAGGCACTCATGCAAGCGCCTTTAACCACAGTACACATACTTATGTTAACAACCATGTGTGAGTTACTAACCAGAGACAATGTTGATATGTTTTAATCGTGGCTGTGATAAATACACGTATTCAGTGCTTGAGAAGTCCCACGGTGTGTTTTTGCTGTGAGGGCGATGTATCAGAGTGTCTTTAATACAAGCAGAAAAGTCTCAGCTCGGCATAATAAAAATAGAAATGAAACACTACTGGTCCTACCGTCTGCTACAAAGTCTTACTCCAAGTTTCCCTCAAGAGATTTCCAGCATTTCTGTGCGCGAGACTGCGGCGACGATCTAGTTCTGCTCAGAACGTCTGATCCAGTTTACCGACGGTAGCTTACACTTTACCTCCAGACGGCTCCAATCGTTTTCTACCTGTGTTTTCGTTTCCCCTAGACACGGCGTGACACCGTCTGCAATCAACGTCGTTTGTTTTCCAAACAGTCAGGTACGTTATACGGCATCCTGACGATGAGGCGACCTCGGGCCCCAGGCGATTGTAATTACCGTGACACTTCATGGGGCCTGGTGGTGTGACAGCGGGGATGGTCAGCGGTGAATAGGCTTTTTTAACCCTCCTTTTTCTCCTTTTGTGTGTGTGTGTGTTTACGTGCATGTGTAGGTGTGTGTTTACGTGCATGTGTGTGTGCGCGCGTGCGCATGCATTAAGTGTATGAGAGGGGAAAGAGATGGGGAGAAGTAATGAGTATTTTGAAATGAGGTATACATTGAAATTCTTGTTGAACATTTAAATAAAAAAGGAAGTAGAATCCTGTCCTTGTCAAAGTTTCGTGGTTGAAGATCCTTTAGCCTTCAGGGTTCAGAATATGTAACAGTCAAAGCTCGATCAACTCTAGGGCTAAACTGAGTGCTTAGAAGTAGCTAGGATTTCTGGGCTGGCAAGTCCATACTCCTAGAGCAAGGCAGAAAACAACGAAAGTGTATCCATGTAAAGAGTACATATTTTTCTAAATATATCTTGCGACAGCACAGACAGAATACATACGACAAGACGAACGGTGAAATAAACTACCAAGATGGCTATGGGCACAGCCCTGGGCCGGCTTGGATGGGCTTTCTTATCTCCTGTTCATACGTAAACGTTCACGTAAAATACACAGGGCGAACGTTATAATGGTCGGAAGTGCAGATACGAAGGCTTATGCAAGCGGGCTCTAGAACGCCACGTTCGAGATACAAAGTGAAGAGGCGGGGTGGGGGTTTGGCTTTGGTTATCGTACAGTTACTGAGACGGCCAGCTTCCTCTGTGCTGTCTAGACGCCAAAGAACACGACCCTTGCCCTCTCAACCCCGACAGCTGTAAGGTGAAAGTTGGCGGGTGGGAGGTGGCGAGAAGGAAACAGGGACGACTTTTTTCTTTCAAGGAGTGGCGCACGCGCAATGATACGGTGCCTGAAAATAATTGACCCAATGAACAACGTCAGCTACGCTAGCTTACGGCTATTGATTTTTTTTTTCATCGCCGAGCCGACATACGCGCCTTATGCATGAATTTACAGCTCAGTGATTTCTGTTCGGTTCGAAAGCGCTGCATCATGCACGAAAGTTTTAGACCAGCTTAGCGCCCGGTTCTAATTAATTAATTTATAAGACTGCAGACAGTCCGATACATGATGAACTACATACACCGCCAGCAGAGAAACACCGCGACAGTCGACGGACAGCAAGCAGCCTTGTCTTTAGGCCTTAACACGCGTTCGCACAGCAGTTCTATTGATTGCAAACAGCAGAACGACGGAGATGAGCCCACGACCAAATAACGGTCGCTAGAGGCACGAGGACACACTTCCACTGCACCACGCTGGTAGCGACACTGCCCGGGCAGTCAATCATTAAAGGGAGGGAATCGTGTGCTCTTGCATCTTGCTGTGCAAAACGCGGGTGTGCGGCTTTGTTTTCAGGATCGTTCTTAGGCAGTTAGAAGTTTCCGACTTAAACTGTCTACCAGCGACGAAATGTCAACTGTGACGAATGAGACGGCTCCAGAGACAATTGCTTATTGAGGGTTTTGTTTCGCGCTTTGTGTTCTTCAACGTCCGCGGGCAGTAGAGCGTGAAGTCTTTGTCACTGAGTGGCCCCGGTCGAAGGAAATTCCGAGCGGGACTTTGCCACCCCTTGTGATTACCGGCTTCTCTCCCCACCCCTCACCCCCTCCCCCATCCCCGATCGTGGCGAACAAGGAACCAGGCTAACACACCTCGGGGGCTAGAGGTGGGGCATCTATCCTTCCCCCTTCTCCCGGCACGCGAACCTTATCGTAAATACTTTATCCAGTCTTACTGTCAAGCGAACGGGTTTGAATGCGGCAGTGGTTGAAGCAGACGACAGTGAACAGTCTGTTAGACTGTGCTCAGGGATTTTTCACCTGTGGCTGGTCTACCGCGTCGCGGGTTGTTTTCTTTGAAGTTCGCCGGTCACCAGCCAGGCACTTGCTTCCTACGTACACACTGTTGTTTGAGTGAGCTCTAACCCTCTACCTCTGTACCCACCCTCCCCCGAGCATCAGCTAGAACTACTGAGACATTCTGCTCGAGCCGCGATTGGCGATTGGCTACGTGCAACGTCAATCAAAGGACCGAAAGGCGGAGTGAACAACGTCACGAGTGGGGCACCGCGCGCCACAGTAGTAGCGCAGAGACCTTCGCGCGCGGCGTGTGTGTGTTTTGCCTCCGTGTCTTACCTGGTGTCTTCAGGTGTGGACTGGGAAACTGCCCACCGAAAACTGGAAGACATGTGCGTACCTCAGCATGCAGGAAGACTAGAGCATTATTTTGAACGGTTGGAGGCTGATAATATGAACCGATGGGACTCGGCGAAGCGAGGGACTGTGTGTCGGACCTGCTTGCCAAAGCAGACAGTTGTTATGTGTTCACTGTGTTGCTAGCGTGGGTCTCGGCGCACCATTGCGGGGGCTGGCAGGCAGTGGGGCAGCGTGAGAGAGCGAGCTGTGCGTGAAAGGGTTCAGTTTGGCTACAGTTTAGCGCCGAGTCTGTGCCTGTCCATCGAAGTTTAGCCACTGATCGCGCCCCTCTTTACTTCCATCGAGTGTGCTACGATCAAACCATTCGAGCCCGAGGCGACATTGTGGATTTTTGGCGTTTCTCGGCTCAAATCAGCAACTGAATGCGTGTCGCCGTGTGATAAAACGAACAAGCAATCAGAAATGGAAATACAGTGACAGTTTTACAACTTTAACACGAGAAATATCATGAAGATTGCGAGCTTGCGCGTGAATCAGCGCGTGAGGGTAGCGAACACTCACCTGCGTTTGAGGCTGAGGAAGGATGAAAGTGCCCTAGGACGTGCAGGATAACGGATTCAGACACAGATCTTGCGGAGTGAGAAATGGGTGGTTCGTTAAGGACAGCACAGGGGACATCCCCACCCCGTCTGCTGAGTCACATAAGAACCATGCTTCTGCTGATATTTCTGGGGACGTACACACAGGGACAGGGGCCAGGAACTGCGGACACCACGGCACAGATGAGTGTTGTAGAAGAACAGCCACCAGGTGTTGTAGTAGGTATGTTACCTGTTCGTGCTGGCTACAATTACACAATAAGAGAACCTTCCTCGCTGTTTGCTCTTTACCCTGGAGGTGTGATACGTACGTTAGTTCGAATAGATCGCGAGGCTTTGCCGAGGGACAGCATCAGTCTGTTTGTAGGGGGTTCACATCCACAGCTAGCGTTTCATCCGATCGATGTAACGATCTCGATTCTGGATATAAACGACAACAATCCAAAGTTCGAGGAATCCACCGACGCGGTGTCGTTTCAAGAAGATGCGGCAGCAGGACAGCAACAGCTGATTGTGACAGCAACAGATCCGGACAAAGGCAGCAACGGGACGATCGGAGAGTATCAGATAGTGTCGGGCAACAGGGACGGAAAGTTTCAGCTCATTCCACCCAGCCGTGAAACGCCCTTCATGTACATCATGACAGAAGGCGGACTTGACAGGGAGACGAAAGATTTCTACCTGCTCAACATATCGGCAAGAGACAACGGCGACGTCCCTCGTTACGGATATTTACAGCTCAGCATCACCATCACCGACGTGAACGACGAACCGCCGACCTTCAACCCGAGCAACTACATGGCGGAGGTCAAGGAAAGGGCGGAGGTGGGCACCGCCGTCATCAGAGTGGAAGCAACGGACGGAGATGTGGGTGACAACGCGCAGGTGCTGTACTCGATGTCTGACTCATCAGGGCAATTCATGGTCGACGAACTGACGGGTGTCGTGAAGACAGTTACCTCCCCTCTGCAGTGCAACCGCGTGTGCGGTCCCTCCACAGCCCAGTGCACCCCCTACAGCTGCCTTCTGACCGTGATTGCCACGGATCGAGGTCACGTTCCTCTAGAGGGGCGAGCTTACATCACCGTGGCCATCATTGACGAAAACGATCACGACCCCATCATAACCATCTACCCTGCCGCCCCAGATCCTGCGACAGGATACGCCACAGTGGACGAGAACGCCAGCGAGTTGCGACCCGTGCAGGTGGCGCGGATCAGTGTTACTGACGCCGATCGTGGTGTGAATGGAGAAACCTCGGTGGAAATCGTCCGCGGGAATGAAGAGCGCCACTTTCAGCACATCTCCATCAACTCGCCTGTCAAGTTTGACTACATCCAGGTGGTGGGATCGTTAGATCGAGAAACGACCGCCCAGTACAATTTAACGCTGAAGGCCGTTGACCACGGAACCCCTAGTCGCAGCTCTACCGCTTACCTCATCATCATCGTTAATGACGCCAACGACCACGCCCCTGTCTTCCAGAAGTCGGAATATGAAGCCAGCGTGTCAGAACTGGCCAAGCCTGAGTCGTACGTGGCCAGCATTAAAGCCGTGGACGAGGATTCTGGCCCCAACTCGCAGCTCATTTACAGCATTGTGTCAGGAAACGAGCTGGGGTGGTTTAAAGTTGACAGCTCCACTGGACTCATCACCACGAAAGCCACCCTTGACCACGAACTCGTTGCGCAGGTTGTGCTCAACATCTCCGCTGCCGACAATGGAGCCATTCCGTTCCGAAACTACACAAAGCTGACGGTCAACGTCTTGGATGAGAATGATGTAGCGCCGAGGTTCAAGCAGAGCGAGTGGAATTTAGATCAGAACGAGAACCAGCCACCTCCACAGACTCTCGCCACCCTGACTGCAGAGGATCAGGATAGTGGAATAAACGGCACCGTCACCTACTATCTCCACCCCGACACTCAGCTTCTGTTCCCAAACACGTTCAGGGTGGATAGAAATTCTGGTGTCGTGAGCACGTTGATGGCTTTGGACCATGAATTCATCTCAAACTACCTTGTCAAAGTCGTCGCTCAAGATGGCGGCACCCCTGCCATGTCATCCACAGCAACAATCTACTTGAGAGTGAACGATTTGAATGACAACAAGCCCCAGTTCCAGCCAGATCTGTATTACATCAACGTCTTTGAAACGGACCCTTCTGGCATTCCAGTCGTGCAGGTGTCAGCAGTGGATCTAGATTCTGGTTCCTTTGGGCGTGTCAGGTATTCCTTCACTGGAAACACGATCAACGCTTTCAAGATCGACAATAACACTGGACTGGTGTCTAGTACGACCAAGCTGATTCGCAGCGTGCAGAGCAGTTATCGTCTGACTGTAACGGCGACAGATGGCGGCGGGAGCAGCGCGTCTTCGCCAGCTGTGGTGAACGTCATCGTGGCCGATATTAATGATGTGGCTCCCATCTTCTTGCAGCAGACCTACACCTTCCGCATCACGGAAGACAACGGTCTCCAGGCCACAAATATCGGCAACCCTGTTGGCCAGGTGCAAGCGACGGGTACAGGAGGAAGCCTGACGTACGCCATCACGGACGGAGATCCGTTCCAAGTTTTTACCATCGACTCCAGTGGCTTCATCCGGAAGAACAAGCTCGTCGACTACGAGGTGCAGGCTCAGTACATCCTGACTATCATTGCCACCACGGGGTCAAAGTTCAGTAAGCAGAAGGTCACCATCAGTGTTGAGGACATCAACGACAACACCCCTCAGTTTACCGCCACCACCTTGGAAACGGTTGTCATGGAGAACTGGCCTGTTGGGAACAACATCTTTCTGGCTGGGGCCGTGGATGCAGACTCTGGGCTGAACTCTAAGCTGGAGTACACTCTGAGGTCGGCCCAAGACCCTACTGGTGTCTTTGGCATCGACCAGCGCAGTGGCATCATTTCCCTTCGAAAGCCAAGCTGGCAGCTGATGAGAAATCAAGTGACGCTGACAGTCACAGTGAAAGACTCCGGAGTATCTCAGAGAACGGCTTCTATCGACATCACCGTGAAAATACAGGATGTTAACGATCACACGCCAGTCTTTCCGCGCAACATGTACAGCATTCCTGTCCTTGAATCCAAAGAGGAGAACGAACTAATCATGAAGTTTGTGGCCACAGATGTTGACCAGGGAAGGAATGGCGAGCTGGTGTACACCATAATTCGTGGAAATGAAAACAAACGCTTTGGAATATTTCCAGACGGCACACTGTACGTTGCTCATGCCCTGGACCGAGAGACTAGAGACATGTACTCGCTGACCATACAGGTTCGTGACTGTGGGGATGTGCCTCGCAGTTCTGTCGCGAACGTCACCATCTACGTGCTTGATGACAACGACAACAGCCCTGAGTTTGTCAATGCCACGTATGTCTTTTGGGTGGCCGAGAATCGCCCGGCGGGAGTGCTTGTGGGCAAAGTGCAGGCCACAGACAATGACATAGGACAGAACGCGGAGCTGATCTACTCGCTGACAGACGGCAACAACAACTTCAGCATAGACTATGTCACAGGTGCTATCTACACCAAGCGAGCGTTCGACAGAGAGTACGTCATGGACACCAGCAGCGTTGAGTTCTACACATTTGAGGTGGTAGCTGCGGACGGTGGGACGCCTAAGCTGCGCGGCAAGAGCACCGTTAAAGTGTACATCACAGACGTCAACGACAACCCGCCGGTGTTTGCACGAGCCGTCTTCAACACGGTAGTGTCAGAAAATGCGGCCAAGGATTACAACGTCATCAAGATGACGGCCACTGATGCTGACGCAGGGTCCAACGCGGTGCTGACCTATGCCATCACGGCCGGCAACCAAGCCGGAAAATTTAAGATCAAGGAGGCCACAGGTGATGTGGTCGTGGCAGGTCCGCTGGACCGCGAAACTCGGGATCGCTACAGGCTGACAGTGGTGGCCACAGACACAGGCAACCCTCGCCTGAGCGCCTCGGCAGAAATCAGCATCCTGGTGCTGGATTACAACGACAACGTGCCCGCTATTACGTCGACCATCCATCAGATCAACGTCAACGAGATGACGGCCCTGGGCGAGCTGCTGATGACGTTTGCAGGCAGCGATCTGGATGTTGGCAACAACGCTAAAATGTTCTTCTCCATCTACAGTGGCAATGATGATGGCGTGTTCAACCTGGACGGCTACACGGGCAACATGTACCTGGCCAGACACCTGGACTATGAGACCAAGCAGCAGTACCTGCTGAACATCAGTGTGACGGACGCTGGCTACCCATCCTTGTCGTCCTTCATCTTCTTCACCGTCAGAGTCGTCGATGCCAACGACAACGCGCCCGAATTTGTGGACGGATTCAAAACGATAAACGTCCGGGAGGATACCCGTAACGAGATAATCGCCACCTTGAGTGCAGTGGACCGTGACAGCGGGGACTTCGGCAGGGTGCAGTTCGCCATCATCAGCCAGGACCCTGCCGGACAGACCTTCGCGATTGACGCAAATTCGGGGAAGATCCGGGTGACGGACGGGCTGGACCGCGAGACGACCTCCTACTATCGCCTGGTCATCACAGCCACGGACCAGGCGGTGCCCAGGTCGCTCAGCCACACGACACAAAAGTCCCTCAACGTCAACATCCTGGACGTGAACGACAACGCGCCGGTGTTCAAGTCCCCGCCTGCCTACGTCATCCCTGCCAGCGCTGTCAGCGGTCAGATCGTGGCAGAGGTCTTTGCTGACGACGCCGACTCGGGCGACAACGCGGTGGTGTTGTACACGCTGGCCAACGGCTCGTCGCCGTTCGCGCTGCACCAGGAAACGGGACAGCTGAGCCTGCTGACCAAGCTGGCCGAGACCCCGTACTTCTACACGCTGCGGGTCGTGGCCAGGGACAAAGGCAACGAAGTGCAGAGGACAGCAGAGACCAACATCACCATCATCCTCTCCTCGCCCACAGAGGCGGGACCCGTCTTCGACCAGGCGCAGTACACGGGGTCTTTGTCGGAAGCGAGTCCACCCGGTACCTCCGTGTTGCGGGTGGCAGCCCCTGGGACTCGCGAGAACGTGGCTGTGGAATACTACCTGACCGGGATTATGTCCTCCGGCATCCAGCGCGGCGCCGTGTTTGCCGTGCATCCGACCACGGGCGTGGTGACCAACACTATGAAGCTGGACCGCGAGACGCTGGGAGACACGTTGACCTTGTCCGTCACAGCTGCTGAGCAGGGAGGCACCAAGCCACGTACCCGCACGACTGAGGTAAGCATCTGCGCGCTCGTGCGTGCGTACGTGTGTGTGTGTGTGTGTTTTAAATTTTAGTGTGAATGCTGTCATGTAACGGATCATGCAGGATGAGCGTTTCGCAGCTTGTATTCCATGCGTATGAATGTATGTATGGGAGAGACTGAGTGTGTGTGTGTGTGAAAGAGATAGGAAAAGAAGAAAAGACATAAATGCTGATTTTGATTATTATTGATAATCGACGATAATAGTTCTGCTGTCGTTCATGAGAAAGCGAGAGAGAGAGAGAGAAAAAACAGTTTTATTATCGAAAATGACCGTCAGTCCAGTGAGAGAAAGTCAGCTGTTACCTCTGGACAGAAACTATGTCCGCCAAACACCGAACACCTTCCTATTGCAGTCAACACCCCCTTCTTGCCCTTCCCTGTTCGCCCCCCCTCCCCAGCCCCAGAAAGATTAAAGTTGTCTGGCTTCAGGGTGTAGCTCAGAATTGCCAGGGTCATAATGAATTGATCGACGTGCCTAAAAGACCAGACTTCCCAGCGTGACGCAGTGCTTACGTCCCCTGACAGTCTTTGTCGCGTATTCAGATTGAAACTTCAGCTGTGCCCTTCTCTCTACATTTGCCCAGGAGTCCCACAGGTGAAGTTGTCAAAAGCTTTTTTGCGATGCCTGGCCGTCGAACGCGTTGACTTTGGGTACACTCACCCAGTCTTTTCAGTTCTTTTCCTGCAGGTAGTTTTCATATGTCCGCATGTCGAATACTTGATTCCTGCACCTTTGTGGGGTCCGACAAGCATAAACCTCAGCCAGTGGCAGGTCATCTGCCCAGGAACGCCTGAAGTACAAAACGTCGGTGGGATTATATGTTAGATACGCAGCGAGCGGCCACTTACCAACTTTTCATCCCTTTTAGGTCTGGGGATAAAAGTGACTTGTAACGAGACGAATGAAGTGCCTCAGACGCTAGAGACGTGAACTGCGGGCAGTATGCAGTGTAACAAGGACTGTGAGCGGTGTACTGAGTGGTCTGAATTGTAAGCAATGAACCGTAGAGCGTGAACAGTGTACTGAATAGTCTGAATTGTTAACAGTAGCCGTATAGCGTTAACTGTGAACAGAGTACTGAACAGTCTGAATTGTTAACAATAACCGTACAGCGTAAACTGTGAACAGTGTACTGAGTAATCTGAATTTTGAACAATTGCCCGTGTGACATGAACTATGAACAGTTTAGTGTAGCGAAACTATAAACATTTCACTGTATAAAAGGTTTTGGTGCTTGTAAGAGTTTGTATTCATAAACTGTTCACATGTACTGCTGCTATTTTTAAGTTTTAGCGGTTATTGGTTTCGGAGTTTTTTTTATTACGTAACAGAATCAAACGTTAGGTTCTGGACTAAATGGGTTTTACAGATAAAAGTGTTCGGGAACTATTTCATAGCTACCTACCTCGAGCGCCTGTGGGCAGGTAGAGACAGTGAACCCCCATTTAGATTTTTTTTTAAACGTGCGAAACATTCTAACTATAGGGAATTGCACGACGTATGCCGTTAGCACCTAGAAATACTGCGCTGTGTAAGTGCGAGTTTATCTTGCGTAAATTCAGATCTGCAGGTCTTTCCTCTTTGTGAAAACGCATATTTTGACCAGGCAGTAGGACAGAAACAGCTTCAGTGCTTTACTTCACGACGTGAATGCAAGCAGGGTATCCGATGATCACACTTTCACATTTTGTGAATGTAATGATTTTACTTTCTTTAACTGAACAGAAAGGAAAACTTAATCATATGTAGCATATCACATCTTTCTCCATTCTCCCACATTCTTTCCCTCACCCTTTCTGTATACATCACACCAACCGTAACGGTGGTCTAACGGTTACGGCGTCCTGATGGATCCGAGGCGGGAGGTCAGTGGTTCGCATCCCGGCCGAGTCATACCTAAGACTTAATTGCCAATCTAGTAGGTGCCCTGCCAGACGCCTGGCACTACAGGGAACAGTACTAGGACTGGTTGGCCCAGTGTCAGTATAATGTGACACGGTGGGACGGAAAGCCTGATTTGTGACAGCAGTCCCAGTGTGGCAGCACGTAAACTTGTCTCCAGCAACACCGTTCTGAATCTTATGATATGCATCTAATTTGCGGAGGGAGGAGATACGTTATGCAAAAAAAAAAAAAACCCACACACACACACAATCTCCCTCTCTCTCCGAGAAAAATAGATCAGAGAGATGTCGGAGTCTGGTGTCAAGTGTCCCATCGTCACTGTAAACAGTAACCCCGTCTCCCTCTTCCCACCCCATCTTCCTGGTCACCCTCCAGTGAAACAGCGACGCGGCCGAAAAACGTAAGCTGGGGCAGATGAACTGCTTGATGTTGAGATCAGATGTTCTCCTGAGGTCGAGGGATCAAAGGGGGGAAAAATGGGGAGGGGCAGATAAATTGCGGACTTCTCTCGTGTCTGGGTGTAAGATAAGAGACGACCACAAAACGCGATGAAAGGAGGTGTAAATATGTTATTCTGCATGCTTGAATTTAATGTCTAGAAAACGAAAACATCTACAGGTGTGATAAATCTCACCAGAACCACCCAGCCACAGACATTTACGCGCGGACACGAACATGAACACGGACACACGCACTTATATGGTGCATGTATCCGTGGCAGAATTGAAACAAGCGATAGAAATTATGGCCGGGCAAGGCAAACTGTTGAATGTCTTTCTGCCGTCCATAACATCCCACTCGTCGGTGGGAGCACCAACATAGTGCGTGGAGAGATAAGCAGAGTTTCCCGTATCCCGGCAATATCCCAGAGCGCTAGCCGGGGGCACTCGAAAACTGCCTGTCGCTTGTAGGCTTTACCTGTCTGCCCAGGGTTGCACCGACGTGCTGGGATCTATGTTAGCAGCGCCTCCATCCCCCACAGTCTGTACCTGACACCGGGTTTATGCAGTGGCGGGATTACCTTGCCAAAAGGACGGACTCGTAAATTGTGTGCCCGGCACGGGTCTCGCTGGCTCCCGAAACCAGAGCGCAGCGTACACTGGAGGGCACGGGCAAGCCCGTGGTTAGGCTCGGCTGTGCCAGAAGTGCATTTCATAGACTTGAAGAATTATAGGCAGTGATTTCAGAACTCGTGTATTTTGCGCGTCTTGAAAACCCGAATCACTCAGTAGTTTATTTCTAGTTACAGACTATGAGATGCGGGCAGCAATGCTTTGCCTGTGGTCACTGTTGTGTTTTCCTGTGACAGGAAGTTCACTTTTTTTTGTTTTTGCGTTAGGAAACGGATATCTGCAGCGTACAACGTTAATTTTTGTAGGCCAATAGCCATTGCACTGCTTACACGCTGCCTTCTAAATTTTGTGGGTTTTCAGTATAAAGCCATTATATTTTGCCCCCTGGCTGTTTCACCAATTTCGAGATAATTTATGTCTTTATGATGGCAAGGTCTAGCGAGCAAGGTTTCAAGAAACATCGTTATCTCTGCGAAATGCGTTTTGGGGAAGAAGCTGTGAGAATGAGGGAAAATGAGATCGTTTTTATTGTCAGTAATCGGCAATTTGGCATTAACCTTTAATCCCTTTCTTCCCCTCCCAATCTCCGTTATTCTCTCTCTTTCTTTGAAACACTCTTGGGATGGAAAAGAGTGATCTCTGTAAACGTGTTACCGTTATTACAGTTTTGTCTGACTGTAGTCTTTATATAAATTAGGCCTATCTACCACAGTTCCTTTTGGCTATCTTAATTTCCTGTGCCGGGCAGGTCATAAGTTTTCAACCTGTAGCAAGGATTGTCCTGTACTAAACAAGGTCTGTCGAATAAATATTTGATTAGTGTATTTGCATAACAAGATTGATAAGGATTTTGGTTAAAAAAAGCACTTTTTATCGAAAGTTTCATAGGTCATTTTAAATTAAATACAGAAAATACATATTCCTGTTTCCCCATTGTTCCAGAAATACAAAACTGCAATTTTAAAATATCTGTAGTCTGGGAAGTTTGCTTCTCTCGTTAAATTTTTTAAAAATAAATTCTGTCATAGAAATTACTGAATAGTGAAACTGCTTTCGAACTCTGGTGAAGAATTTTTAAAGTATTTGAAATCGCGATAAGTTATGTGTTTTATGGTTTGCTTCCTGCATGTACCTAAGAATCTGAGAAACGCATTTAACCACAGGCCCCAAAGTGTCTTGTCAGTCTTCATAAACTGAACGCCGCTCACGAGCCTGAGCCGGCTGGTTCGACGTTGGGGAGAAATTTTAGTGCATCTTTCCAGAGACCTTGAGCACCGTGTTTGTGCTCTTTAGCAAGCATTTCGCTTGTCTTTTATGGCGCTAGGGTCTCCTTGGCACTCGGAAAAGCCCAGTAGACGTGAAGCTAACTTGTTAGGTCAAGTAAACGTAAATCTGGAGAGTGCTAGAAGGAATGCAAGCAATATATCCTACTACAGAGGATAAAAGTCCTTAGCGCGTCAGCAGGTACAGTCTGCCAGAAGAAAAACTCTCGATAGTGGACGCGTCTGTATAATAGTTGAGTTAAGTCGTCTGAAACCAGGTTATGTATGTGTGCAAGCGAGTGGAACAATGTGTTATACCTTGAAGTGTCATATTCGTACCTATAATTTCAACAAAAAAAACCCTAAACACATTCTAATATAGTCTCTTAAGGTATGAATATGACATTTCAAGGTTTAATATTAATATATCTTTTTTGCTTTGCCCATTAGAGAAAATTACCATAATTTTGTTTCGGAAGTGATGTGTAAGCGTCCCACAACACACCTTCAGACACGGAAAATATTTATAAAAATCTTAAAATATTTACTTACCCTGCAACTAAATTTAGTTCCCCCACTGGGCAATCGGGCAGCCGTTAATGTCAACCCCTACACTGTGTCGGAGGAGAATGGAGAAATTTATGGGTGTTGAAGTTAGCGCTGAACAGGAGGGAAATCAGGCAACGAAAACTAAGCGGTTAAGGAGCGAAATTACAGCGCGGGCAGGTTGGGTTCAATCTGCGTGATGCGTCATCGGCAGCGAGGAGACTCGGCGATCGGCCATCTTTCAGCTCCACTGGCACGGCACGCACACTGGCGACCTTTCTGACACGTAGGCGGAGGCACGCGGGGGCCCCGTGTAGGGGCTGTGCGTTTCTTTTGAGGCCCGTTTTCTTCTCTCCCCGCGCCTCGTTCCCCCCCCCCTCCTGGTCCACTCGACACGTTCGAACCACCCCCTTCACGCCCATGTAAATCTAGAGGTCTGTGTCTCCGTGGCACCCAGCGCGCAGGGCACCTTCTCCGCCCCCCACCTTCCGTCTTTTTTTTTTTTTTTTGTTTCCGCCAGCCGTCCTACACCACCCACCCCTAACGCTTCGGTGCGTTGCATTGTGGGTGACATTGGCTGTGCAAATTCTTAAATTTACACTGGAACGTGTTTCAATGGCCCGCGACAAGGAATGAGCGAGAGGCCCGTTCGAAGTCCTAGGAGCAGGGCGGACAGTTTCACCTGCGTCAGTGATTTTCTGAAGAAGTAGATGTACATTAAGTTCACCTGAAGGAGATTTGAAGTGATAAGCGACGAGGTGTCCAAACTATATTCGACTTCGTACAGCAACTGATCCACTTGACGTTAGACGCTGTTCCTATACTTGTGAACACCTGCCTTTTATTTTAGGTTGGTGCCGTTGGATTCCGTGTAAAACAAAGTTTCGTGAGGTGGCACAAGACATTTGATTTTGGAAGACGGTGACTGTGAAGCAGCGCCAGTGTACACAACCTAGGGAATGAGGTCAAGATAGTTTGAGCAGATTCTCTCTATCCTCCCCCATCTTCAGAGAGAGTATGCTTCTCCCTCTCATATGTATTTTCCCTCCCTCCCTCTGAGAGGCTGTCCCCTCCCTCTTATTCCCCCTCCCTCTCACAGAGACTCTCTCTCTCTCTCTCTGATTTTCCTATTTCGAAGTAAAGAGAAAAACAGGTAACTGCGGCTTGGGGTAATTAGGGTAACAACAAAGAAAGCTTGTCCAAGCGAGACCTACACAAGAAGTCGACGTTTAGGGGCCTGGCCCCTTCTTTAGGACGACACAAACAGAACGAATTTCCCTATTTCTCTGATTCTTGCCCTCAGTGAGAGATTTCCCCTCCGTTCCCCCTCTGAGAGGGTTTTCCCCTCACTCTCTCATAAGGATTCCTCCTTCCCCATCCCTCCACTTTTTTTCCACTCTGTGTGCGTGCCTGCGTGAGTATGAGTGAGTGGGTGGGTGGGTGAGTGTGTGGAGAGACAGCCATTGAGTCATGCCCCGCGCTCCCTGTTTCTCAGCTGAGTCGGTGACGCTACTACGATGGCCAACAGAACTCGTTATTTTCAGTCCTAGGGACACCACGATCGTTCTCATTAGAGATCATTTTGCTCCATTTACCCCACAAATAGCGTCGCCACCTCCGTACTGAGGAGGGGGGAAGTGGGTGAAGGGCTGGACCTTTCTTTCCCGTGAGCAGGGTTACACTGTCCCATCCTCGCCATCTCGCCCGCTGCACTTTGTCCCCGAGATGCACCAGAGAAGCTGTTAAGTATCTGGGGCCGTAAGCATAGCGAGCGAGTCCGGTACTCGCTGTAGTATCGCCTACTTCGCAAGTTTCTACGCGTGCGAGTAGGCTGTGTTGAATCTGGTAGGCATAGGGCTCGA
>SMGT01001918.1:41675-52477 GCA_004794575.1 Lanistes nyassanus | reverse complement strand
GGGTGAAGGGCTGGACCTTTCTTTCCCGTGAGCAGGGTTACACTGTCCCATCCTCGCCATCTCGCCCGCTGCACTTTGTCCCCGAGATGCACCAGAGAAGCTGTTAAGTATCTGTTCAGGGGCTGGCAGCGCGGAAACAGCGCTATGCGGTGACGTCAGACCGGGTAGCAGACCCTCTCTGACGTCAGCGGGTGGCGTTGCTCTCGCTTGTGGCGTCCGTACAAATCGCGTTGTCTTAGAGAACTAAGCGAGAATGGCCGCTGCTGGCCCCCGGCCCGGCAGATTAGATACGGTAACAACAAAACTCACAGAACGCGTGTTCGAGCCATAGCAACGGTATGCCGGACGTGTAACAATCAGCTGAGAGATTAAGGGGCTGACAGTGACAGAAGAAGGAATTAAACAGCAATCCACTCCCCTTACCACCACAGGCATCGACAGCGCTAGCCTTTTTGTCAGGCGGTGTTCATTGGGTAATTTCGGATGCCGTATAGCAAATGTCTGAAGGTGCTACGGAGTTGAATGCCGCGTGCAAGGGGACATTGTTGTAGACTGGATTTGCTTATTTTCGCTTGCTGTGACACGGCTTATTGTATTGCTACACTTGCATGCTGTGACACGGCTTATTGTATTGCTACACTTGCATGCTGTGACACGGCTTATTGTATTGCTACACTTGCATGCTGTGACACGGCTTATTGTATTGCTACACTTGCATGCTGTGACACGGCTTATTGTATTGCTACACGTGCATGCTGTGGCACGGCTTATTGTATTGCTACACTTGCATACTGCTACAGCCAGAAGTTGTATTTGACAAACTTCGCTTGCTGTTTCGTTCGCTGGTTGTTAAATCCGTATTTGAATGAACCTCCCAAGAGTGAGCCAATCGAACGCAAAAGAAAAGAAAAACCACGTTGTGTCGGTAGGAAGGTAGGTAATTTAAGGGGCTTGTGCTTCTACCTCGCGGGAATTCCGCACTGGGGGGTGGGTGGATGAGCTCCTATGACTGAGCATTGCGCTGTGCACTGAACCCCCCGCCCCCGCACCAGACTGACCGCTGCAGTAAGATGGCCAGTACGGAGAGGCAGTTTGCTGTTCGAGGGGTGGCCGAATATGTTTGACTCCAAGAAATAGTCCTTGACCACTCCTGGATTCGAACCAGCAACCTTCCACACGCTAGTCCGCTGCTCTATTTACAGCGCTATCCAGGCCTTCATTGTGTCGTCCCTGAGATGTAAAACATTTCTACTTTCCACCTTCTCCCCCTCCCCCCACACTTACACATTCTTTTTTTGGCCCTCCCCATCTCTTCGTCCCCCACGCACATATTCTTCCCTTCCTCACTCACAAATGCACGCGCACGCAAAAAGCTCGTATCTACCGACACCGACGCCCAGAGGGGTGGGGCTGTAAAGGGTCAGGGCCTTGTTCGTGGACTACGACAGACGCACAGGTGGCGCTCAAAGGGGTCCAGGCCCTTGTTCACAGACTGGGACAGGGCTGACAGCGGCTGGCCAGGGGCGACAACCCCGTCTACCGTTGTACATGTACGCCAGTTCGACAGCAAGACGGATGGGAAGGGGGGAAGGAGGTGGGAGCCAGGGGACTGGAGCACGTGGCGTGACATGGACGTGACACTGATGGAATGTGTCTGTTGGGTGTTACGGCGACCTGTGATCTGTAGCCGGTCTTTGAGCCCGCGGCTACCTATTTCATTCGCGCCGGTCGGCGCTTTTACTCTGAACAACCAATCCACCAGCTTTTCCTCTTAATTTCTTTGGCGCAATAGAGTTGGGATCTATTTTCATTGCGTTGCACATGCTACTGTGCTTAAGACCAGCTGTTTTCGTGTTGGTGTTTTACTAGTTGCCGCGTACCAGAGACGTTTCTGCTTGATAAGGCGAACACAGAGCGAACTCGAAACCTGCCCCAACCCTCGACCCCCCCCCCCCCCCCAGAAAATGTACAGTGCATTGGTTTTCACTTGTTTATCCATTTATTCTCGACCTGTAGTTCCTCGCAGATAACAGACATACTTGTTTTCACTTCTTCCTGCGGCCGGGAAGAGAAAACTTAATATTCCACCGATTCGAGTGTGACACAAGTAGGCCAGTGCCAGGGATAATTGATGTTGGAGTGATTTATAAGACTTGTTACGACCGCGTGATTTTAAAACCGTGGCGTGATGTTGGCAATTACTCGGTCGCTGGCAGCCTGAAGTTGGCGGCCGCGCTTAGTCTTAACTCTTATCGTAAGCCCGATTTACTGACACTCGTGTGCTTTCTTGAGCATTAGCATCCGACACTCTGGCACCACAGAAATAAATAAACCATGATCGTAGTGTGGAGAGAAAAAAACTTTTTCAAGGAGGACACGAGATAGCGATACTCGAAAGCAACATGCTGTGTGCGTGGAAAGGCTAGACTAAAGTTTGATAATTGGGTAAATTGTAGCGACCTCCCCAGAAGCGCGAGGCGAAAGATTTGAGGTTACAGGTTACGTGGCTGTTTACTTCTTCAAACCCTCGTTCAGTCAGTTTGGCTTCTGAGGGAGGAGTCTACGGGAGGGAAGCATTTGGCCATTTTCTTCAGGAAGCACAGTATGTCACGAACACACAAGCAGCGCGCTTTCCTGCCCCCCTGCACGCAGTTTTGTTTAATTATTGGACGATACTCAAGCAAATTAGGCTGGCCGCTTGATTTGCTTACAAAGATGCTCACAATGTCGTCTTTGTCGAGCACTGTTCTGTAATTAAGCGCCGTCTCTAGGTCGCGGGCAAGCACTGGCGTCATTTGTGCTCAGGTAGTGGAATGACCTCAGTAAAAGGAGGTGGCGACAGCTGTGGAGGGAGACGATGCTTCTGTCGATGGATAAGTTTGGTGAGTTAGACTCACTCCTGCCTGTATTCATGTCCAAAGGTTTTTATTTAGGTGTTGAGTTTAAGCAGTGATATGAGCTTCAATAGACTTTGTATGGGTGCATGACAGTAGACCACAGTTAATACAGGTACTGTATGGAAGATACTTTTTTTTTAAAAAAGCGCGTTAGTGTCCTGTTGTATACTTTAAGTGTATGCGCATAGTTTTCTACCTGGGAACTAGACAAACCGCTGGATTTACCCTGCGCCGTTGGGTCGCTTTTGTTGAAGGTGCCTACACTCAGATGGTGCTGAAAGTTCTCTTCTCCGTTCGGTGGATTTTGATGTTCTGGAAAACTTTGAACGAACGTGGTGACGATGGAAGGAAACTGTGGTCGCTCTGCCCTCCCGTGACCAGTCCTGCCCTCCCCCCCCCCCCAACGAATCGTTGCGCAGTGTCCCCGTGTTTATTCTGCGCAGCCCCCGCGTGCGGTCCGGGAGGTTGCAGTCGTGCTGCCTCTATCCCGCGACGGATCGTGCGGTGTGCTGCGTGGACGTTGGCAGTAGGACACACGGCGCGTAGGACCCGCTCTCCCATCGTCCATTCCCCCCCCCCCCCCGAGAGGTGGGGGAAAGGGTGCGGAGGGAGAGGAGGATGGCTCGGTGCCGAGCGGAGGTTGTGGAGTGGGGGCTGCCTGCAGACGGAAGGGGTCCAAAGACCCCGAGCAAATTGCGCTGAAGACGGTGATCGTTATGAAAGGGTCGTTTTGCTGTCCCTCCGCTCCCAGTTCCAGAACTCCGTGACAGAGAGGTTTTTGAGACATGGAGGACGAAGGGAATTTTTTTGTTGAGAATGTGTGTGTGTTGGGGGGGGGGTGTGTGTCAGCCAACGCGTAGCCCTTCCGGAGGCAGTCATTTTGTGCGCGTGCGTTGTGCCTTACGAAGCGCAACGCGAGCTGTGCAGGCACCTCGCCCAACTCGCCGTCAGGCATGCGTTTTCTTATGCGGGAGTGGCCCACAACCCACTGCTTTCTGTTGGGGTTAGCATTTAGTCTGTTTGGGTGGTGTTTAAGCACCCGCGACAGTAGTCTTAGTACTTCTGGAATGGTTTACAGCAACTTCAGTACGAACGTGCGTAGTGCTATCAGCTTATTAATAGGAACATGCATGCTACTAAGAGCACCTTAGTATATGCACACGCATCGTCCAGAAAAACCTTATGTGGGATCTGCACGTCGGGACTAAGTTGGATGAAGTTTGGATGAACCTTGTATTAGTACGAACAGTCGTACAGCCCACACAATGCGAACAGTCGTACAGCCCACACAATGCGTAGTACGGAACCTCAAATTGCCGACAAAAGCTTTAGTACGAACGTTGGTGTGCCGAGCACTGCAGCCTCGGAGCGAACCCTTCACACAGGCCCAGGCCTTAGTACAAACACTTGAATTGGGCACACTTGCCGAGGACACACATCAAAGGGGGTGGAAAGTACAGCTGTCACAATCATAAGGCTACAGAACCTGGGTTCCTTGGTTTGCCCTATGCCAGTAACAGCCGGCGCGAAAGATACACCAAGCGTATTGTTAAAAGGTAAAAATACGTGCTCTGGTAGAAATGACAATGTAGAATGAAAGAACGTGGTAATTATATCACACCGTGTGTAGAAATTTGAAACTAAAATACTTAACCCTTTCGGTTCTGGTGTTCAGGGTAGAGCAGTCGCGGGATTTGTACCCTCCCCACCTCTTATGCACGCGCGGGCACACACACACACACACATTCGCGGGCCTGAACATCACATGTGCACGCACGCACGCGCATGCACACACACACACACACGCATTCCACCAAATGAAAGAGGACATAAGGGAAGATTACCGTTTTGATAAATGCCACAATGGGAACGTTTGCTATTTTAATGTAAATCAGGTGGAGTGGCGTTAAACCATGTAGTTGGGTTCAGAAACTTTTCCCACGTGTTTGCTGTCTAGTCAGATGTGCGTCATGCATCTCACGAAATACCTTTTAATTACAGCGAGATTCGCGTTATGGGTACCATACAGTTACATCAAAATACACTTTACACTGCTGTACACATGTAGCATGTAGCCTTTGTGTAGCCAACACCTCCGGACAGTGGGTGAGTGTGGGAATAGGTACATTGTAGCTCGGTTTTGGCAGGTGATTGTAAGGCGTTAAAAAGGGTGTAGATGGGGGAGGGGGGACGGAGCGGTAGGGTTGGTGTTTGACAGCTTACTCGTCCATACGCGCGCGCGCACGTACACGCGTCTCCTTCCATTTGTGATCTTTTCATTTCCATCCTTTGCAAGGCGACCCGGAGGGGTGGGCGGTGACAGAAGGTAGACAGATGAGAAGCCATGTCGACAGAGCTGTCGGTGGAAAGTGTACAGATTACCTGGAGTGGCGGCGATAAGAGAGGACGCGTTGCGTGTTTTCAGACGCCACCCGAGGGGTGTCACCTGTGGTGTGTGAAGATACCTGTGTGTCCGGATTCGCAAAAAGGTCTTTGGGGGAGTAAAATTCTCTCACACACGCTCACACGCACACAGAAGAAGGTGAGGGAGAGAAGAGAGAATGAGAGTTTGCTCCATACCCGACAACGCGCAGTGCTGTGTGCAAAGGGAGTTAAAGATGCCTTAGATGATGTATGCACACTGAATACAGCTTATCACATTGAATACAGCTTGTAGGGAATACAACTTATCACATGGAATATGGCTATTTGTCTAAGTGCACTCTGTTTCATCGAGGGATTATATTTTAAACACAGCACAGGGCGTTAGAGGCAGAAATCCATCGGTATGTTGATAAATGCTTTGACAAATTAACCAACATTGTTACAACACTGTTAAAATTCCTGACGAGGGTTCGAACAATTGTTCCCCAATAAGATAAACAGCGGTTGCATGGTGGTGACAGAAGGAAAGCAGAAGACGGTGATTTTCTCGTATATCTATTTCTGTGAAAGCTGTGAACATTGTCGGCACGTCTTTGAAGGACTAAAAATCTGGAACTTCAGCTCTGGCGCAGGCTTGTCTGTATGCGAAGAAGATTTCAGCAAGCTGATAAAAGAAGCCGCAGCAGGCAAATAAAATCCACCTGCAGTTCCCAAATTGCGCTATCGACCGCGAGAAGAAATCCTCTGGAGAGAGAATGTGCCAATATTTTAGCAATCGGTTCAAACTACATGCTGACGTGGACGGCGGTTCCAGTGGACGGTGGTTCCAGAAGCCATCGACCCCCGCGACCCACGAACTACTTGAAGTTGCAGTCTCTTGGTCCATGGAGAGGCAGACGAGAGGAGGAGGCAGCAGAAAGATGCGGTGGAGTGGGTCTGCTGCAGAAGGAGTCTGGATTAAGAGCTAATCTGGTGCTAATAAGTTCACGACACCGACAGACTCGCCCAGGCAGACTGAAGGACTCTTGAAGTGTTGCGGGTCGCCCCCTCCTGCTAACGCTGATTGCCTGGCCCCCACGGGACTGAGGGGGCCGGGTCAATAGGGGACGTCACTCGCGCCTTAACAAGAAGGCAGCTTTCGCAAGAACAGAAAATCCTCTTCCACTGTCCTTAAGGGTAGCGCGCAGGTTGAAGCGCCGACTCCTGTGCCCTTACAGACGTCATTTCTGATAAGACGACCGCGGGCCGGGCATGTCGAGATGCTGCTTTCAGGCCTGTGCGGGATTGGGCTGTCTTCACAGTTTGCTGCAGACATGCAATTCTTTCTCCTGTCAGGTGTACAACCCCTTTTAGTATTTCATTGTATCAGAAACAGCAGAGTGGGGCATGTGTGAACCTTTCTTGAGAAATAGTGTCTTGTGTGTGTGTGTGTGTGTCGGGTCCAAGTAGTGGAAACAGTTTCAAAAAAGTTCACGTCATCTTTATGTCATCTAACGTCATTTGCCGAGTTTGTCACAAAAGGAATCGAACAAAAGACTCAGGCTTTGTAATCCTACCTGAAGCGTGCTGCAAATTATTTTGCTTGAAAGACGGCTTCCACATCTGCTCCCCGCGGCGTGTCCTGTCAGAATCCGTTGCTGTTTTGCAAACTACTGATGGTTTAAGAAAAAGTGCTGACGACGAAGGAAGATAAAATGTGAAAGCTACCCCAAGAGAAAGATCTTTTTCCGTTATTTGACAGAGGGAACTGCTGCGGCTCCCGTGTCACGGAGCGCTCCCAGTGTCGCGTGCTAAATCGCCAGCGGCACACTTAATCCGCCGCGGATTTCGCCTGCCAAAGGATGTGTCCGCGGCAGGAGACTCCCGACAGCAAAACCTGTAACTGAGAAGGGGTGACCGCCGCCGACCAGCGAGGTCAGAGGAAAATGACAAACAGTGATGTGTGCCTGCACGGCCTGCCTTGGTCAGGAGCGAGACGAAACAGTACTAACACACTGTGACAGATCCTTTATTACAGAGCAAAAGGGGGGCGGCCCGCAGCCCCTTTGTACTCCCCATGTGTCATGGGACGGCCGTTCCAGTGCCGGTTGCTGATCGTCCTTCCGTGGGGGGTGACAGGAGGCGCGTTCAGGTCCGCAAAACGTTTGCAAATGTACGTACCGTTAGTCTGTTTTGCCGACTTGAACCGTGGCTTTCGTGATGCTGTCACGAAGGCACGCTTGAACGTAAAATGAGGCCGTCACGTGACCGAACGTTGGCCTAACGGTGCGGCCAACGAAGATGGCGGACACAAACTTGAGTAACGTCGAAGCAGCTCTTTTGAGATAGTTTACAGCCTATCGGGAGAGCATCTTTTATCAATTGTAAGTTATTTGTTTGGAAGAGATAAGGGTCACTTGAAGTTATTGCGCTAATTAGTAACTGGTGTGAGCGAAAGAATTTATGAAACGAAAATATAGGATCGACAGGCAATGAGTTGCTGATACGGCAACAGGAGAAAATTTAGCATAAAAACGATGTAGGCTGAGCAACGTGGTGTACAAGTTACAGTTCAATTTTATGAGAATGGATTGTGGAGAGTGTAAATAGCAATTTCATCTTGGGATAAACATCTCACGACTAAACAATGAGACCACAGAGGTTTGCCACGGTAGTTTTAGACACTCGTCGGCAGCCATCTTGCTGTTGGCATCTGCCGCCTATTAGCTGTTTTCTGTTTCCGGGAGTGGGCGAACGGAAACGGCGAACGTTTGCCGGACCTGAACGCGTCAAGCATCTGCAGCCCGCCGTCTTGTCATTCCCAGTACGCGGTCATTAAAACGGCTCGAAGTGACACTAGCAGTTTCAGCCGCACGTTTGACGCACATCATTCTGCCCAAGATCAATCCTCTCTGTTTCCTCTGAAAATGGTTAGATGAGAACATCAACATGGCTTTCATCTGTTTATGTTGCAGAAGAAATATTGTTAAAGAATGGGGGGGGGGGGAAATATCTGGCATAATTTTTTTAGACTAATCATTTTAAAAACGAAATCACCTTTACTCTTACACATTCATCATTGTGTGTAACTAGATTTGACGACAACAGCTTCAAATCAGTGTCAAAACGGCGGTTTACTGGACGCACCGTCTTGGTATTCGTTTAGCACCGAAACAGCGGGACGTGACAAAACAGTGGCTCATAGGGCCAAAGAACTGTTATGACAGACCGCCATATCTAACAGACTAAGGTAGCCGTGTCATGCAGAAGAGGACATTGGCTTATTTTGTGTCTGTATAACGAGGATATTCGACATAATCTAGGTAAATTAAAAGGTGATAGGTTGGACTATTTGGATTGCAAAAATAAAAGGAGGGACAGCAGTGGGGAGAGTGTATGGTGGGGAGCGTGGATGGGGAGAAAATGTAAATTGCCAGCATGATCAGGGCTTTGCGTTCTCGTCTGCTGAAACCTTCTTGGCTAATTAAACTAACACAGCAATAACCGCTACAGGCGTGAAAGTTCTTTCTGAATATTCAGGAGTTGATGAAATTCTTGAGGCAAAGCAATGACTGGTCTAAAATGCGTAAAGGCGTAAAAACGAGCTTCTTGTATTTGTAATGAGGAATATTTATTTGATTGTTCTGCATTAAATTATATCTGACCCGAATTGAGAAATATGTTCCTGAATTTTAAAACGAGATCACGCAGAACCCTTTTGGGCGTGAGGTGGGGGGGGGAGGGGAGGGGCAGTGTCAGCTCAGGAATAGAACAGCGCCTGCAGTGTGTGAGAGGAGAAGACTGCGCGATAAACCCTTTTTGTGGAAGAGGCGGAGTGTTGATAGATGGTATCTATCGTCATGGAAAGAGTCCACGATGTTTCTAGAATAGGAGCTTGGTGCAACTATTTTACTGTTCCGAAGAACCTGCACGCCTGTTTCATATTTATATAGACTGATTTGCATTCACTCCTGCAGCTCGCTAGTGCGGACAAGGAATTGTTAGTAGTCATGTTCATTATTTTCATTAATAACATACTTTTTGTGACAGATATTTTTGGGGGCGTTGCATTTCTTTCTTGACGTTACTCAAACGCCGATGAATGTCTCTTAAAAGCCCACTCGTGTGTTCATCGTCATTATTTCCGGCTGCATCCTGTACTGTATATTCTTCGGTACTGTTACAGCTTGTTAAGTGATAAGAACAATGATCTACACAAACTGAGATAGGACGTTAGGCAGTTTGCCAAAGTAACAAATTGTAGATTTGTTAGGACCGATACCCTTTGCCTCCCCCCTACCACCACCACCATTAGCTGCCCACCAGCACTGTCTTAAGAGTCCTGGGTAACTCATTCGACACAGCACCGCCAATCAAAGTTAGGTTTGGAACCCAGGAGCTGCCAAGGATTGTACCATGGAGTTCAACATCGTGCCCCGTTCATTTGATCCTTCCATGGCTGGTCACCATGTGCCATCGTCTACGCAAAGCTTGCCTTAGGACTTTAGGACTTCTGTTTGTGAAGCGGAATCTGGGTTTGTGAAATGATGCTTCCTCCAGCTCTGGCTACAGGCAAGGCCGATGCAGGCAGAGAGGAGGGTTAATCTGTAGACGGCCTACAACCAGCAGGCCTTTGTCGCCTTCCTAGCGACGCGGGTTCGTGAGATCTGTTACGAGACCTGACGTCGCTGGCGAGAACCTGGAATGATTCCAGGCTTTCATTGCAGTCCTAACGTACCGTCCATCTGTGCAAATTCACCCAGCCATCCACCATCCAAGTAAACGAATGGATTTAACGAGCGGTCAGTGTCACCTTAGGACCACAGCTTAGTTGGTCCGGATCTTAGGATTAATTAGACTACATGTCATTTTTATTTATAGAACATTCATACCCATCAGCGTCTGATTTTAAAGGGTAATTTCCCATGTAGTAAGTTGTACGGGTAGTGATTACGCGTAATCAATCACTTTTTAAAAAGCCTGCTAGAATATTCGGAGGCAGGATCTTAGAGGCCAAAGTCGCATGGAAGCCCCCAGGCGTGTACGTTATATCTGAAGAGGAATGGGGATGGGGGAGCAGAGTAGATTTCAAGCAAGAAAAGATTTTCGTCCTCTCGTTGTCACCTTACCCTATCCGGTTATCCCAAACCCAAACCACAATATTTCAGACTGGTGGCGCCAATGGTTGAGCAGAGTTCACTCGTCCTGCGAGCTCAGTCCAAGACTCCAGTGCCACACACACCTCGGCTTCGTTACCTGGCCTTTGACCTGTGCCTCCGTCTTAATCCGCCGGCTGGGATTCTAGTCACGGGCTTGAAATCTCGATTAGCATGTTTCCACCCATTCCTCTGCAGCACTTTTGACACGGGTCGTGCTGGGTTACCCTGAGCTCTTTATTCCTTTTCATGGCGCATACAGCACATTGCTTTTTTTATGTTAGAGAACCCAAAGTAGTTGAAGCAAGGCCGAAGCTGTTTTGATTGGACACCTCCACGTCTTTGTGATCTGTTGTCGTGATCCGGCCTACAGTGAACGGACCAG
>SMGT01001918.1:23771-37803 GCA_004794575.1 Lanistes nyassanus | reverse complement strand
GGGGGGGGGGGGGGGGGGGGGGGGGGGGGGTAATCGTGCGAAACCCTGCAGCGGTGGCAAGGGAAGTAAGCCCGGTAGGAGCGGTGGGGTAGGCTGACGGTAGGCACTTTAAATTCATGAAACATTCCTGTCACCGCGTGTGATCCCCCGTTAGCACCCTTTACGTGCACGAAACCGGTTGCCGCCTGACTATGCCAGGACACGCGATCTCGCTAAGGTGTCGTGTACGCTCGTCTGGGTTAGAGTCGGCGTTTTTTTTTTCTCTAAAAGCTTGGGATCTGGCGCTCTCTTTTTCAACACACAACCTTCCAGCATTAAAGGAAAAAAAAAACCCTGGGTCCGGCTTGACATTCAGATAGGATGTTTAGCACTCTCGCAACCCCCAACACTCACCACAAAATCACTACCTGTGAAAAGAGGTCTTTACGACCCGACAACATCTTCACCCCTACTGGCACCCTGGAAGGAAAACGCCGTATGGCGGTTAATTGTAACTTCCGATTCTCAGCATCGCCTCGTAGTGTCATCCATCTGCTGTCGTTGACGAAGTCGTATCGGCGTCCGTGCTGAGCACATCACGCACCGGGATTTCGCACATCGCACAGGTGGACTTCGCACATCGCACACGTGGACTTCGCACATTGCACACGTGGACTTCGCACATCGCACACGTGGACTTCGCACATCGCACACGTGGACTTCGCACATCGCACACGTGCTGTTTAACGCAGAACGAAGTGTCGGCAGTTCATATGCAGTTGCGCTTTGATGTTTTTTCCTGTTGGGCCATAACACGTTTGATATGTGCTGCCGGGCCTGTGTGAGCGTACGTGTGGTTTTCAGCACGCTCGTGTGTAGTTTATTGGCATTGAGTTTTTTTTCCATGCGTCCGTGCAGTGTTGTTTTCTTACTATACCCCCTCCCTTCTCGATGACGTACCCCACCTGGAGTTTCGGTGGAAGGTGCCACCCGGCTCATCAGGACTGATAGAGTAGTTGGGCGGACCTTGCTAAAGATAGGTTGTGTATGCCCTGTCACGTGATCAAGAAAAGGGGGAGATAAAGCAGGACCCCAAGACGGCGTCCACTATCGTCCTCTAGAGCTCTTACCTGTAACGTGGATGGGGAAAGCTGTCATTCTTCATTCCTTGCTTCCTGTTATCACTGAAAGTCCGCCCTGTCGACAGGAAGACGCGAATCGGTCTTCCAGATTATCAGAGTGGTTAACGATCATCCGATGTAAACCTGGTTTACCACACTTCTCGTCCTATCGCTTCGGAAGCTGAAGAGATGGCGGGGGTCAGGGTACCTTTCATCGCACCTCGTCGCCACCACTCGATGCTTCATTTAAAACACGGCCCGTATTCCGACCCCTCCCAGCCCCCCAGTCGTACCGACTCCGGCAAAACTGTTCCCCGGGGCCTTCTGTCTGACGGCTGAACCCCCTCGCTGTTCATTGTGGCTAAGGTGCAAATGGCTTGTCAAGCGCCGAGTATTCATACATTATTGATCGCTTGCATTTTCTGTCTAGCCATATTGAGACGTTAAACAGCGGGCAGTTTCGCCCTCACGAAGCAGGGGAAGGATGCGGCCTCCACACTTAAGCGACGCTAGGCATGCGTGATTAGGTGCCGCTGTGTGCGCGCGCACGTTGTGGGACCGGAGGCCCGACCTGGGTGGGAAGATGGGGCGTCTTCGTGCCGTGCATCGTAACGGAAAAATTACGGTGTAGGATTTCCTCACTTCCGTAATGGAAAGTTTACCTCCCTTACTGACAGTGATAACAACAACAACAATGCGGAAATTTGTTTAGAGTGATTTCGAATGAAGAGCCCCATAAGCCCACTACACATAGGACACAGCTCCCTATCGCATCTCTTACGGAGCTATGTAAACTATGAGGCTTCAGTTTTATTCTAGATAAAGCGGCTGCGTGATTAACCAGTGGCCTGCGCAGGTGTATCAGTTCTGGGATAACAGCAGTATCATGGCCACTGTCAGAGCACGTACGATTATTCCGTCCATCCCCCGTCTTGCATCCTTCTCCTCCTAGAAGCAGCCTTCGTGAACGTTCACAGCTACGATCTGCACTCTATCGTCTTTTCATCTCCACACGTCAGACTTCGCGGTACTTCAGCTCCCCGTACGTGACCTCGGGGGATAGTGACCTTTACCCTCGCACCGTCACCCATCAGCCAGACGGCGCGAGGAGCGGAAGGAGGGTTCCGCGCTGTGAAATGGTAAATTACAAAGGTGTTTCGCGTCATCTTGACGCTTCTCGAATATTCATGAGGCATCGCTAACCTCCATATTTGCACGACTGCTCTATGGAGACGCTGGCTTCCGTTGCTTACAAGCCCATATTTACCCAAAGACCGATCCCATACACGCGATGGTGCCGTTGGAACGAATATCAGCGCCGGCAGACACTTTTGTCTACGTGTATGTATATGTATATATAGACGCGACGGAAGCCTTTTTGTTTTCTTTACATCCTTCGCTAAACCGTTTTTATTCTTAGTGAATTATGAGATAGAATCCTCATCTTAAACTAAGGGGATTTACTGTCCCACCTATGCTTTAAAAACTGCTTTTCCCCTACAATGTCCCTTATGTGAGACTATGGCGAAAGACTTGCTGTCTTCACAGAACTGTTTAACGCAGTTTTGAAAATCACCCACCTATGAAAGTGGCATGTCTTCTTGTAGGGGCTGACCGTTACGTTTGTTCAAGTTTGTTGTGAATAAGTTCTGCGGAGTATGATGTGATATGTTCTGAAGGGTAAGATAATAGGCACACCCCCCCCCCCCTCAACCCGCTGCGAAGTTGACACGATCATGCCCATGCCTCTTGCCCTACTTGCGAAATTCCACACGAACACATCTTTTCCACCTTTCCGATTCCCAGCTGATGACGTTAAAAACCCAGGTACGAGGGCGCGCGACACATTCCAACAGGTGACGGAGGCTGGAAGGGGGTGAGAGGAGGAGGCCCATTAATCACGTGTTGCGTGTCGCGAGCTGATCATGTCTCTGTCAGCTTGCCCAACTGTCGTGACCTGTGACACGATCAAGGGATGCTACTGGCAGCTAGGCATCCCCTCCCCAAGTCATCTGTCACTGCGGCGGGGGTGGGGGGGCGAGGGAACTGCCTGCTGCATTCTGAAGCTGAGTCAGTGACTGCTGCTGGTTGATTGCTGTTACTTTCTGCCTGCAGCAATGCGGATGTTATTGGCGTCATGACTACCGGCTGCAGAAAGTCGTTAATGTCCGTCTTATCGCGCGACGCGCAGATGCCGAGCCGTTGACTGGATGCTGGTTACCAAGGATGATAAGTCCAATTCACTTGGACTTTTGTCAGCTACAGATCGAAATTCGAGATCGGTTTTATTGAAATCTGCTTAGTCCTTGGGTCGGATGTCAGGCTTTTACAATCTGTTTATTGAACGAACATCCTGTACAATGTGGGAACAAAATTCATCGCATGTTTGTATTAAACACAGTGATGGCCGTCTTACACTCTTTAGCTGTTGTTGTTCTCTGCCCATAACCTGCCTTAGGATCAATGCCAAAGTCATCCAGGTAGGAAAAAAGATGTGGAAGCTGAGTTGGTTCTACCAGGTGAAGTATGATGAACTGCAGGCAATGGTCAAAGGTAGGAGTTGCTGGACTGGTAGGGACACACCATTGAACTGCCACCTGGCATTTTGATGATCACCCTTTGGCGCTAATGGCAGTAATACAGTGGAAATCTCGACCAACCGTCCAACCAACCAACGAAGAGGACTCAAAACGGAGATGTCGCGATAACACATAATCCCGCCAGACGACCCGTCTTGTAATTTAAAGCTACAAGTCGTGTTTGCTCCGCGAAATGGATGACGCTGTCATGTTTTAAAAAGTCAGATTCATTTAATATTATGGGCAGAATAAACAAGATTAACCAACAAGGACATCCCCAAGAGATGGGAAGGATGGGGGGTGGGGGACGGGGAAATTAATCCTGCTGTTGCCGGTTCATCTGTGTTCACTACATCAGGCGTAGATAACGCCTGCCAAGGCGCAGTGGGCTAAATGATGTTGCCGGGAAAAAAGTGCCTCGTCTTCAAGCAATGGCGCTTTGATGAGAATTTGCATACCATCGGCCGGCTAAGATTAATCGGCGGAAGATCGTCGGAATTAGGGAGGGCGCGCCAGGACGGGGGAAGGAGGTGAGAGTGACCTGACACCGTGGGGGAAAGTGTGTGTGGGGGTTGAGGTGGGGAGGGGAGGGGAGACGAGGCAGGAGCCGCTGTGCCACCGTGTGGTTCACGTTGCGTCGAGGTCTGGCGGCCGCCGTTCTGTTCAGGGGGAGCGTGGAGGCGTGAGTGGCGTGTGCAGGGCAGGGACGATCGGCACCCAGCGGGGTCGGCAGTCGGATGGTGACAAGCGATTTTTGACGGCAGGGCCGGCAGGTGGCTGATAAATCTCCCCAAGGACGCTAACGGGCCTCCGTCATGGCGGCGGGAGGAGGGCGGGGTCCTGCAGCAACGCGTTCAGATTGTGTTGTGCTGCTGTCGGTCCGTCAGGGTAGGGATGGCGGTCGTCTGGAAAAAAATAGTGTCACAGTGAAATGTTGGACATGTTACTGACATGTTACTGACACTGTTAAACGTGTTACTGGCACTGTTGCACGCGTTGTTGGCACTGCTACACATGTTACTGCTACTCTTACACATGTTACTCGTACTCTTACACATGCTACTGACAGTTACACGTCACTGGCAGTTATACGTTACTGACAGTTACACATGTTACTGGCACTGTCACACGTTACTGGCACTGTTACACATGTTACTGGCTTTGCAAGTGGGGAGTTGAAAGGGGAAAGAGATTTCGTTTTAAATAAACTCTTGCGCACGCCACGCGACTCACCTTCGTTTGGTATTGCATGCAAAGGGGAGGCAACAAGCGGAGACAAAACGACAACAGAAATGAAGAAGGAGTTCGCTTTTTGAAAGGAATAAGATGTGGTAAGACAGGTTTGAAATGGGCCAACGTTTTAACGCGAACTCAGATCGGGCGGTCTGGGGTCCCTTTTTCCACAGACATCTCCGAGACTGCTTTGAGGACGTCGACAAATGGACGCGCACTCTCATCTCGTGACGTTGACCTTCGTTTATGTGGGATAATGTTAAGGTTCAGAAGGACTGCTTTCCTGCATCTGTACCGTTCTTGGAGGCTCCAGACAGCAGCGGGTGCTTGCAAGGGAACTGAATCTTTGCCCTCCTCGGGGCAGGATGCGAATCGCAGTGTATATTACTTTCAGTAAGCGCTGGAGGGAAAGGGTGTTTAAGTGCACAGTCATTACAGCTAGAGGGGGTTTCTTGGACCGACGCACGAAGACTTTTCACGCAAGATTTCAGCATTTCCTGCAGACATTCCGACACAGTAATATCAGAGAGAGAGAGAGTGTGTGTAGTCTGTTCCTTCGCCGGCTATTATCTGCAGAAGCCTCAAAGAGTCCTCTGTTGAACCAGTAGAGACGACTGAAAACAGAGCTGCCACTATGCACAAATTACCGCTAGGCGACTCGGCCGCATTTGCTTCCAGAAGGGCCGATATGAGATGTTCTTAATGTGTGCGTGTCTTTTTCTTTAAAAAAAAAATTACCCTCACATTGGAGTTCTTGTCTCGCGGAAAAAATCTGTCCCGGTTCGATGTAGAAATTCCAAAACACCCTAGCATGGCTAGCTGAACTATCGCTAGCTCTAATGAAACTTTCCTGACGCGCATTTCGCCCAGTTTAGAGACTGCGCTGTTCGGGGATTGTTGACGCGATGACAGTCTCGCGTGGCTTTATGGCCGTCTGGCATTGCATTTGGGGCGAGGGAGGGGTAATGTAGAAGGGGCGGACACGTTGCCAGGGGCTAGTTTCACGAGATGGGGGATAACTCACGTGTCCGGTGCCGTGCGGGCGGAGCGGGGGAGTTTGGGAAGGAGGAGCTGGGCTGCGGTGTCGACAATGGATTTCACACAAGAAAGACGTTTTTTTCCTGAAGATGGCGCAGCTTTTCAAATGCTTTTTTGTTCGCACGGACGGAGCGGCGCCATGTCGCTGCTACGCCATATCGGCTCTGAGATGTATGAGGTTCCTCCTGGCAGCCTTCTCCGTGTGCGGAAAGTGAGAGGGTGGGAACACGATATTGATATCGTATATGGGTAGGGTATACAAATATATTTTCCCACTCCCGCCCACCTTCTTACGGCTAGTGAGGCTCTCTCTGGGTTTTTCTCTAGAAATCGTCTGCGGCTTTACTTACCAAAAACTTCCTCGGCATCTGCATCAACCCCATCCATTCCCGACGACTGTTTTTGTGTCACAAAAGTCGCACAATTTTGTAGTGTGTGTGTGTGTGTGTGAAAAAAGTAGTGCTTTCGGATAGAGCAAAGGTTGAGATAACGCATCCCGCTTATCGTTATCAGACAGTATCTATTTTGTTATTGTGCCAACAAATCTGTCGTCCCCTTGCTTCTCTACATCGCGTATCTAACCCCTGTGACTAACCTACCCTAATCGAAGTGATAGGGTGAGAGTTATGCCACACAACCTGTCCATGTAGAGCCTGGGGTATTCCAATCGGATAAAAGTCGTTTGATCCCCAGCCGTGTGTGGCGCAGTCTTTCATACCTCAGTAGCTGCGATTATGTTTGGCAGGGCTAATACGTCGATACAGAACCACTGTTCAGGTTCTCTCTGTACAAGTAATTTTCGTGAGCAGTCACATACAACTTTGTCCTCGACCAGAGCAGCTAGCGATGCGATAACTTCAATAACACGCTGTTGTAAACAGTTCCTGGGCATGCCCAAGTTGAGAACAACGTCAGGGAAAGACTACCTGCTCCCCATCCCGCCCTGCGTTTCTCTCCCCCCACCTCGATCCTTTCCCTGGGAGCAAGGAGAATGTTTAATTTCCTTTTACCGGTTGACAGATCTAAGGAGGAGCGTAATTAATGGATTTGGCAAACACAGACGAACACGGGCGTCAGGGGCTGATGTAGCATTTGCAGCTTTCCTGACGTTCTCTACATGGTCTCGGTATCAAAAGGTAATCCTGTCACTTCAAAACTCACGCCTGCTCGCGCGTGTTTGGGGCGAAAGCAACTGCGCGTTTATTAATTCTTTCAGCCTTGGACTAAAGAGCAGTAGACCCAATGGATGCCACAGACATTAAAAGTCGGTGGTTCCTTTGTAATCATTAGTAAATAAACTTTGTGTCCTCTTTCGCTTTAACGTAGAGGCGTTTAGCATTTCTTTTATTCGTAGAACTGAACAAGTTATGAGTGCGTGGTTGTTAATTCATTCTCTCCCCATTCTCTCTTTCTCTGGCCTTTCCCATGTCCCGTTCAAATAAACATGATGTTTTATCTACGGCCCGTAGGTTACTGCAATATTCGTCTGTCACTGCCTTAAAGTCAGAACCCTGAAGTGTGTTGCGTTTGGGTATTCTCGCTCAGGGAGAGGAAAAGTCTCAGAACAACAGCTCACCCACTCGGGCACGCACGCACGCATGCACACGCACGAACTCACCCCCCATCCTCTTGCAGTTGATTAAAGCACAGCAGGAGTGCTTACTTGATTATTTGCCATCCACCAGTGACTATACGTGGCAACTGTTAACCTGTTATGTGACTGGCAGTGTTTTAACTAGAAAGCACACCTAGCACTAAAGATCGATATTGTCTCGAAAATCTCGAACCCCCCCCCCCCCCCGATAAAACCCCCCCCCCCCCGTAACACACACACACACACACACACTGTTATTTACTTAAGACAATACCTGGTGACCATGCAGCGTTTCTCGTGTTGCATATTTTTCAGATGAGGTTTCCTGTGTCACAGGAAATCACACAAGCACCCCGAGATACATATACATGTATACCAAGCAAGTCCCCCCCCCACACTGCTCTCCCCGCTGTCACTTGGTGGATTGAACTCAAACTGGATGCTGCTGGCAACCACCTGTCATCTCCCCGCTTCCATAAAGACCGATTAGAATTCAAGAGCAGGAAAACAATGTATTGGCATCTTAACGCACATTTTCCTGCCTACCCTGTCGAAAAGCTTGGCATTAACGGCCCGGGACAGTGAATAAAGTGAACTTTATGTTCTCATTGACCAGTGAGCTGGTCGCGACCCTGTTCGCGCAGGAGATTGGGCCAGGCTGGACGCTGCACCTGGCCAGGTCGACAAATATGGCAGCACGTAGCACGTGGCGAACAAAGCGCTACTTAGTTCCTTGGCACTGTGTGTGGGCACTCTGCGTCCGGTCAGTTTTCTTGCGGCCACAGGCTTTGCTGGGCCGGAAATCGTTCCACGGCAGGGGGGGAGCGTGGGTACAAAGAGGTGTTTACAAGCTGAGAGTTGCTCAGGTACATGGTCTGGATAGGTGACGAGAATCAGTCTGTTTAAGTGAAAGGGAACACTCAGAAATTTCCCGTCTGCACAGTCAACACTCAGAAATCACATCAGCTTCAGTTAATCTCTGTTGTAACGAGAAATGTTAGATTATCACTCCAACAGGAAGTACTTGAAACGCTCAACATAACCGTATGCAGACGCATGCGACCAAGGGAGCTTACCGTACCCAAACACGTAGCAAAGAGAGGGTCGAAAGAAAGGAACTTGGCAGAGAAATGTTAGGTAGATTGTTTGGTGCTCTACGTCGCCAGACACCATAGGCCCGCCCAGTAAGTGACTGCCACAAACAGGGAACAGTGCCGGAAAACGACCTCTGAAATTATGGCACACGGTTCGGATTGTTTTGGTGATGAAGCACCTACCTGCTATGCCAGGGTGGCTACATCACTTTCTCTCTCTCTATCATCTCTCTCGCATTCGCGCTTGGGCGCCCTCGCCAGCAGGCACGTATTTGCACGTGTCACACGGAGGGCAGGAAGACAAGGCCATGCATGAGGCTGAACAGAGATTCCGTCTGCTAATGACATTGTCAAGGATGAAGGAGACTGGCAAGTTCTGTAAAACCCAGAGCAAAACAGGAGAGAAGAGCTGTGTTCTTGATTTTCTGTTCGAGACCAGCTTTTGGAGGATTTGCCTCTCGCTGTGTAGTCGACAGAGCTTCAGGAACTTCGCGTGGGTCGAACCGGCCTCCTCCCCACTACAGCTCGTCGGGGAAGGAAATCTGGCGTGAAGGATCCTACTCATCAGCAAACCTGGATCTGTCCCTCGGGATCCAAGAGATCCTGCGTGGCCGAGAGATCAATAGACTGCTCGGTTGCCTCTTTGGGTCCGCTTCGTTGCCTGCCAGCGTTAATGTGTCTCTAGACAGTCTTCATTCACTTCAAATCAGCGAGGGCTTCTTTCTTTTAACCCGCTATATCTACAGTTGGTTTGTGGTGTTGCCAGATAGCAAAAAGAAGCCAAGGAAAGGCCCTGGAAGAATTCGGGTATTTACGGCCCATTGAAAAATAAATCCCAAACGCAATTAAAGCCCAAAACGTAGAAAAAATTGTTTCTGTTTGGGAGGGAGGGAAGAGCACAAAGGAAACTACCTTCACAGGACAAGCATCGCCACAACCGTACGAAGCCTGCGCGACAGGCCAGTTCCCGCCAGCAAAGCCTTTTAGCTAAACACGGTGAGCTGCCATCATCCGTTCCTGCGAGACTTTTTCATTCGTGTGTTCCTGGCTGTCGCAAGTGTTTTTGATTAAAAAAAATAAGCAGACGATTTTGAAAAATTATGCTTCAGGGACTGTGGGGATTTTTGTGTTATATTTATATTAAAACCGAAGAAAGTCCAAGCGAAGATATTTTTGCTATCAGAATTAAATTGTCAGAAATCCGCCTATAAAAGATATCTTACTTCTTGCGCCTTCCATTTGTCTGGGTGTCTGTATGGGAACTAACTCTCTGTACTACCCCACCCGCTTCTCATACGGCTCAGCTGCTCCCATTTCCATCCACAGGCACCCAGCGCAGCTGTCACCGTAGCGAGCTACGGCGCTCCGTAGGAAGCGCACGATCACAGCTGACCCGAGAAAAATAGCTTTGGAAATTCCGAAGGAAGATGTGAAAATCGAGCGCTTCATCTTCAGTCAACGCCCCAACGCCCTAAACACTCGGCTACGGACCACATCGGCAGGATGCGTTCATTCTAGCGATAAGAAGCTTGCGTTTTGACGTTTCGAGTCGCGCAGCTTCTTATGGTTAAAATGAAAAGGAGCCATGCGAGTGCTCAGCAGCTCGATGGTCAGATCGCTGGGCTTATGAACTAGAAACAGGGTGATCAAATCTCGGTTACGACATTTTCTTACTTTGGTTGGGATAGGAGTCGGGTGGGAGTGGGGTTAGGGATAGAGTTAGGAACACGGGTGAGCTGTGGCTGTAGCTCGCTACATGGAGAGAAATGGAGACAGCTGAGCTGATGCGAACCGGGTGAATACCCGAGGTGTCCACTTTTTCTTCTTGTTTTTAATTTTGCTTCTTTCATACATCGGAATCAACTGACAGAACGCTCAGCACCACGCAGATTTGCAGATAAAGTGAAAAGTCAGGGTTGGTCTAAAAGCAGCCAACTGCTTCTGACAACGAACTAACAACCAGCGTCAGAAGCTTTTGTGCTGTGGCTCGAGGAACTTTAGACGTTAATACGAGGGCCATACACATCCCTGTGACCAATCAGGAAAGGCGACGGCCAGTTCTGTCCATGTGAAGCACAACTAGACACTGAGTGTGCACGTGCAGAGAGAGAGACCAGTCTTTTGCGCACGCACGTGAGGCTGACTGCGTGAATAATCAGTGCGTTGGCACGTGGTAGGCTACCTTTCGCGAACGTTAGCTGGTGCAGCGGTATATCGAATAGTACCGGACTCTTCCGCTAGACGAAAGAGACTCCATGTGCCGGTAGAATTTAAAGAAAAAAAAGGACAGTTACACATTGAGAACATGTGTCAGACTCTTTGTAGCACATACGACTGTGTTGCTGTGCTGGGTGATGTTTTTCGAAGGACTTATGGGATCTTAAACACGGACGCAGGGAAATTTTTAGAAAAAAAACTTTTTGAGAAAAGTAGGGAGCTCCGTAATAATTGATTTCCTTGAGAGCTTTTAGTACGGTATCTCTCTGTTCCTGTCCCCCTCCCCTCCCCCCTCCCCCCGACCCAACATCCCATTTCTCTCATCCTTACAACTCTCCGGGCCTTCGAGGCTGAGAGATCTTGTCTCAGCTTCACACACACTAACACGCCAGAACTCCACACGATATGGGTAGTTAGGGGCTCGTTACAAGAGACAATCGAGACAATGGAATCTAAAATTCTAAACAAAGAAAAGCCCGGAGGGAGTCGAGAAGAGCTGTGGTAATAACCGCTGTCGCGACGTTGAAGTTTCGGGGTTTGCAGTGGGGAATAGGAAAAGGATGGCTAATATTTTGGCTCAGAGCAAGCTTCCCTAAACTTTTACGACCGAAGTTTGAGTTCTGGTATTTATTGAAGCTTTTTTTCCCCTTTCCTTCATGGAGGAAAACTGCTGCCTAAAACATTTCTTAGTGGTCCCTACAGTGAGATTTTCGAGGATGTGCACGTCCGGTGTGGGGTCTGGAAGAAGGAAAATGGCCGCTGGATTTTAGTGCTCCATTACAGAGGACGTTTTTATGCGCTGCACGCACTCATAAGTGCCAGCTGCGAGTGGAGCGAGACATTGTTGCCCAACCCTCCAGGCTTTCTGCACGTTGCATGCGTTGTCTAAACGACTGGCGACTCGAGTTACGGACAGTTTATAGCGTCTTCACCGCACGTGGGCACTCTCTGGGGCGTTGCCCGCACTCTCGCTAACAGGACCTAATTTTGTCGCTGTGGTTGCTGGCAGTACATTGCCACTCACTAATATCGTCGAGACTTAGATAGTTCCCCAGTCTTATTATGACGAAACAGTGGTAGACTGTGAAATTGTTGTTTTCTCGACAGAGGCTGTTTTCGCATTGTTTCATAGTTTTAGCTTTATAAATGTTTGACGCTAGTTCCGCTGGTTGTATCAACTGTTATATATATATACATGCATGTTTGGTGTATGAAAAGGTAACGTTGATATGCATGACCTTGTGACCAAACTTGAACGTGCTTATTGCTGGAAAGTGCTTCAGCCTAAAGCTGGGTCAGACAGAAATCGAACGAGACCTGACTATACCCTTCGTTTGTCGCCATCGTGGAATGCATAGCATTTTGCGGGCTGGTACCAGTTGTTCTAAATCCCTTCTCTGACTGCCTTTCATCTTGCTCACAATCAGCTCATCGACCCCATTAGCCATCTCTTCCTTCTCGTTTTCCTGTTCCTTTAAGTTTAAAAAAATCTCCCCATATCGCCTAGAAACTAGAACGTTTGTGGATTCGTTGCAGGCCAGGGTGACCCTGAGAGACGTGAACGACACCCCGCCCAGGTTCTCGCCGTCCGTCTACAATCAGCAATTCCCAGAGAACCAGCGGTTCGACCCCTCGGTCCTCAGGGTCAGCGTGTCCGACCCCGACACGACGCCAGCGCAACTGCGACTACAGCTCTTTGGCAACGGCAGCAGCGACTTTGACATTCAGACTGACGGTGAGTTCTCGATGACGAAGCGTCGCCTTACTATCCGCTCAAGCCAGAAATCCATCGATTAAAGTGGCAAAACTCGCCTTGTCATCTAAGGGGTGGGATGGGGGCAGACCAATGGCCTGACGCACACTCCACCTCCCGCGCACCCCCCCCCCATCACCTTTACATTACAGACATTGGCGGTGTCTGAGAGTGTTCCAACGTTAGCCACCCGCCAAGTTTAGATGGTGCGGGCTGGTCGGCAAGCTTGGTCCGAAAAAAGTGAGATAATACTTGTATATCCCCACAGAGTCTTCCCCGACATACGTTTTACAAGGAACAATTGTGCACGTGGGCTGTTTCGAGTTCCTACCTTTTGTCTTTAACTTGTCTCCCACCCGAGATATCGAGCGATCTCTGGAACTTACCAGGAGGGATATGACGTTTTCTCGTTACTTTTTTGTTGTCAGATGGCATCTCGCAGCCTGATCTCCCGCAAGCTGCTTGGGTCTAAGTGACCTATAGTAAACTAAATATAGAAAGAAGGTCGAAAATTTTCGGGTATAGGAATTATGGGTGAACTCGATTTTTTTTATACATCCACTGACTTTTCAATAGAGAAACGGGGAAAAAATAGTTTTGCCGTAACCCGAAATATTCTTTTAGAGTGCATCCGAGACACGATATACACAGATTTCATCACAGAGTTGTACCGCCCAATCACAAGAGACGGAGTGCGGTACCACAGTCCGGTTATAAACAGTCAAACCCGTTGTGTTCACATGTGGTAGAACAGATTCGCAACACCTAAATAAATGAAAGGGGCTTTAAAATATTAGGGAAAAACTGCAGACTTTCAGTTTCTGTTCATCCGTTATATATGATGTATACAGACTCGTTAGGGGTATTGTAAAAAAAAAATCGTTTTTTTTGGATAATACCATATATGGCTTCCTCCCCCTAACCTCTTCGTGCCGTGACATCGATGAAATCGTTTTGAGCGTTCAGAACTGGCCCCAGGACTAAATATGTTTTGTATATTGATGGCGGTGTCAGATTCTGACGCTGTGCAGAAGTTACCAGTATACGGGGTAATTGTCTTTCTGACCGGGAAGTGGGGGTTGGGGGAGGAGGAACATGACCACCTTTGTCGGCTTTATATTTGCTTTCAGGCGGTAAACAGAGACGCCGTTTTCAGGGTTTAACGTGTTCTCTTCGCAGATTAACAAGCGAAATGCAATACGCTAGGTCTTGAAAGAAAATATTTCTCAAGTGTTTTTTTTCATTGTTCTGTTTTATTAAAGGAAACGAGCGGAGTTGTGGAACTTCAAAGTATCTCGTTTCCCGAGGTGACGGGTCATTACAAAGAATAAAAGAGAGAATAAAAGCGTTTAAGAACAGAGGAGCTCAAAAGGAGATGGGAGGAGAGGAGGAAAGGAGAATGAGGAGGAGGAATGGGAGGGGGG
>SMGT01001918.1:0-10584 GCA_004794575.1 Lanistes nyassanus | reverse complement strand
TGTTGTCTAAAGTATGTGCATAAGTTAAGGCTGGAAAATTTGACATTTTGTCTGGAAAATGTCAGGGAAAGTCAGGGAATTTGTTTTTGCCTTAGCAGTATGAACCCTGTTAAATGATTAAATGAATAATAGATTAAACACAAATTTGTGTTTTTCCTGTTAAAGTTTGTCTAAACTTTAAAATTAAAATTTAGCAAAACCGTGTCATATATATATACCTCCTTATTAATTTCTCATTGTTGCTGTCCTTCAGCTGCTCCAAAGCGTAGAATATCCAACAGCTTGCTAGCATTCCTGCTCCATACGGACATTTTCCAGCAGTTTTCAGTCTTTTGGCGAAAATCTTTGACTCGCAGATACTGATCGTTCTCTTGGTCCTACATGGGGGGCGTTTTAAGATGTTGACACCCCCGAGGGCCTGAAAGTGTTGACTCTCAGTCGCCCGCAGCTTGGACAGTGGGACCTGCAGCAAACAGACGACGGAGCGGCGTTGCTGCTGCTGCTGCTGCTGCTATTATTGGCGGCGGCTGTCGCTTCATGATCGACGCCGGCGTTAGAAGCGCAGACCTACATCATGCAAACACCCCGTAAACATGCGCGCACGTGCTGCAGCAAGGCGCGCCTCATCCGTCACGAAGCCACTCGCAGAACGGAGCGTCGCTGATGGGCCGACGTCGGCGTGGGGTGGGGGGTGGGTGACAGGTACAGACTGTGGTTCCCGGCTTCGCCTTTTGTTAACGGCGTGTCGGATGCTGGTCGTGCGGAGTGCGGGCTGTGAACACGACCTGGCGTTCGACGTAAGCAAGGTTTGGCCTGGTGTTTGTCTTACGAGATATTTGTCGAGTTCATGTTCTCGCGGGAGCGTTGGCGTTCCGCCATGCAGGCAGCGCCGGAAAGAAAACGGAGTGATTAGCAGACGAGAGTTAGGGAGAGAGGTGAAGGGGGGTGGCGGGGAAGAGAATAGAAAGAGAGCTGACAGAGATTAGCATGCAATGTTTTCATGCACTCTTGCCCCTGGAATGGCGGACAGATTCATTCTGGCTTTATTGCGGTGGGGAAGGAGGTACGAAAGCGATTAATTCCTCCCACCCAGCTTGCAGCTGCATCGTCGCCAAACATTCTGATACTGCATGTTTGCATGCAAAGGGAGGTCGGACGATGGCCGAAAACTGTCGGCCGACAGTGACAGTACCTTCTGTGCAGGGTAGGGGTCTCGGCATGACACGCAGACCACGATCCTTAGACTTGGTGGATCCTACGCTGAGGGGTTGGGGGAGGTCCGTTGGTGGGATGTCTCGACTATAGGGGGCTCAAACCATATAAAGTCTGCCATCGCCTATTTATACCTTCATCCTGCAACAGGAGTCCGTTCCGATCTTGATATATCGTGTACAGTGGACGTATTGTCAGGCCACAAGTCACAGAACAAGTTACAGATAAGCAAGACTTTTTTTAAAGCCTGTAGTCGGCGAATGAGTGAGCGGTGTTGTGGCGATGTAAAGCACTGGTCGAGTAAACTATCTTTCACTTCTGGCTAGTGTTCACCGGACGTAAGCCATAGGCGCCTACTACCGGACCAATCGGAACAGTCCTTGGTAAATGGTGTTTCTTACCATTTCCTGCCGAAGCATCGGTTGATTATCGCCAGACGTTCTTGTGGCGTGCCAGTTCTTTGCAGGAAACTTCCACGGGGAAACGGTGCCTGGAGGTTTGTCTGGCGGAAAGCGGGCCGCGCGCCTTATGACCTCTGACCTCTGCACCTCTTGCCAGTAGGCATGTGTGTGTGCATGGAGCTTCTAGTCTGGAGGGGGCGGGGGTGATATTGATCTGACGCCAGTGATAGGAGAGGTTTTCGCACGTTTCTACAGGGCGGCATATGCTGCTTATCCTTGAAGCGTAATAGTACACGAGGGCTTTATGGAATTGCGGGGAAACGGGCGAGGGCCAGGGCTCGCCACTGTGGGTTGAGATAGTGTTAGACCCCGGGACTTGGAGGCTTTTTTTTAAAGGGAGATTGCGGGTAGGGTTGGGGTAGGGTTGAAGGTGGTAGTGGTCGGGGGAGGGGGTATGGCTGTTCGGCACGTCTTAAGTTTAATTTCTAGATGGGTAGCACTGATCATTTCAGCTGAAGGCGTAGAGACATTAACTGCATGGCCAGGCGTCACAAAACACAACAGCAAGAACTTTTCTCGTGACCCAAAGCAGCAGATGGCTTCATCACATGCCCTGCTTCTTCGGCGAAATCCCTTACTTAAATGTTCATTCACATAGCCGAGATAACAACATAACTGATGGCGCCTCTCACATTTTTTCTACTACAAAACAGCATGACAAATGTCATTTTCGGAAAACGATCGCGGAAATATGAATCCTGCAATTGGAAAGTTTCTTGTTTCCTTTTGATTTGCTGCGTTGAGAACAGACAACGAGCTGGTGGAAGCTGGTTGGCATCTGCATATTCGTTGCTCGTTCCCACATTTGCCCGTTTTAGTGACGTGTATGCTGGTGTCATCTCTGTCTGTGAGAGAGTTCCCCCACCTTCCCTGCAGACATAGAGCTACTTCCATGCGGGTTCATTTTATGATCTGTCGGCTTGTGTTTGTGGGGACTTCCCAAACGTGTATCCACTTGTTATCTGTCTGTATCTGCCTGGCTTGCTGGAGTGCGTGCATGCTTTTCTTTTCAATCCTTTAAAATGTTTTTGACACTGAACTTTCAGACTATGGAGTAGATTGCGGAGGCATTTGGCAGCAAAGGCGAGAAGACGAGCGGTTCGTGTTGGAAATTTCCTGTCGGCGCGTGGAGACTCTCGAAGTATTTAACTGAATTATCTTATCTGACCTCCTGGGGTGCTTTCGGAGTGCCCAGGAGTGCTTTCGGGTGAGCGCGTGGGTGCCGAAGACTCCAGGAGAGAAGCATGGAAATCTTACTCGGTCGTACGCTCTTGAACTAACGTTTTAGCTCGGACTACTGGTGGAACATCCAACAGCGGAACACACTCCATCGCTGCTCCCATCTGTCCAGAAATGTTCATTGTCTTGCGGTGAAAATTCAGTTAGAGTCTATGGCTTTCTTGGAGTTTATGTTTGTGACCTACTGTAAATTTTCTCTTTTGATCGTACCGAGTCGAATGATCGTCTGCTGGTCCACACGTCTTACTCTTTCTTAATTGGTCGACTGTTGCCATCCTTTCACAGATCACAAAATTTCGTCAGTCCCACAGTCTTGCCCTAGCTGGGTTTAAACGCTTGGTGGCCCGGGTGGGCGGAGTCGGCCGGCGACTACTCGGCTCATAGAGAATGGGAACCCAAGGTTCGAACCTTAACCGATTAAAAACAAGTTCACACAACTCAATGCTGTATGAAATGATAGGGAAAACGCTGATCGGACGTGTATTTTTAAAAATGTTTGTTTGCAATTAGTGGTTGGATAGCTTGCGTTCTGTTTCGGACAGAGATGGTGTAGTTGGCATTTTGGCCTTTTTTGGGTCTTGTTATTTTTACCAACATACAATTGTTGCTACCACAGATCGTGATTTGATTTAAGAAAAATACATTTGACAATATACGTGGATTATCTCAAGATGAAGCAATGCGACAAGAATATAAGTAATTAAAATCACTTATTATGCTATAATGAAATAGCGAACCTCGAAGCCCAGAAAGACAAAATGTTGTTATTTTCTTTATATTCTGCTGTGCAAAAGTTTCGCCAGTGTATTACAACTGCAGACGTACAGCTATGGACACAATTTTGATGATGGGCTCCCCGACCGTCCACCCTCGCTAATTTAATCAAACTCTTCTCCCACAGTATTCGTTCACATGAACACGAAAAGGCTTCTTAGGTATATTGCTAGATATATTAATATATTTATAACTGAGAGGATTTGGGGGAGCGCAGTCATAAAGCGTACGATTTTTATTTTTAAAAATTGCTGGTCTAGTGTCTGCGTCAGCATATATTCACAACACCGCGAACGTTTAAAACGGTTTGAAGTGATAAGTGAAACAGGGCGTCCCCGCCAAACAGAAAGGTCCAGGCAAGAATGAAAAATCCCCGAAAGGTAAGAAAATGAGGGGTACTCCACGGACCTGTAGCAATAAAGGTACGTGGGTACTCGCCACTACCTTTGTACCTCCCGGGGCGGGAAGGCAAACTTCTCGTGTTGTAAGGGAGATAAGTCATCGACACGTTGAAGGTGAATGGCAAAAGGCCCCGCGAGCGGGCCTGACAATATAACTCGAGATTCCCCATCTCCTCCTCCAAAAAAAAAAAAATGTTTCTGGCCTCCCTGAATCTTAGTCTGAATGATGTGGCAGCTGATCTAGACTGCCAATGGGCACTGGTGTTATTAATAAACCGTCTGTACGTTCTACTTCGGCTTGTGACAAGCACACGTTTTCGAGTCCTACCTCGGCCGGGATATATTGTTTGCCGGAGGTCACAGAAGTGCTTCTTTCAGGTGCAGCAAATTGCGTTATATTGTGTGCCCGGCCCAGCTACTGCACGACATGCAAAAATTGGGGCTGCTTGACTGAGGGCCTAGTTGCCAGGTTGTACAGGAATGGCTTCCACTTGGGTGTCGCTATTAGCAGGGAAGATGGCGCGAGCAGCTGTAACATTCAGACACCCATGGCTTGCTTACATAGGACAAAAAAGTACTTATTTATTCGTGATACATGATTTTAGTGGACATCCGCACTAAGGATATACTTGACGGAGTGGAGACAGGGAGAGAGGCTGCTTTGAGAAATGGTTTGTTGTTTGCATGCTGCAACACTGTAGTAGGTATGAGCGCACGTGTCGTGTATGTGCGCACATGCGGGCGGGCGTGCGCGTGTCTGCCTGGACCTATGGGCTCCGGCCACTCACCCTATCTGTCTTCGTTCAGGGCAAGGTTTTTCTCTAGTGAGGTCCATTGGCTAGTTTTGCGGACAGTTGCACACTGTGCCGAGCATTGATCAATATTTTGATCAACATTACCACACGTCCGAGGAATTTTGCGGACTGTGTTTGCTCGCCACGTTAAGCGTTTACAAAGCATTAGACCTTTATAAAGATCCTCGCCTCGCTGCATACAGGCAAAGTCTTGCAGCCGACTCAACCGTCACGTACAGCCAGAGACGTCTGCCATAATCTCCTTGCCGACGATATTTCCAGGGAAAGTCTTTAAGACCGAGCATGTTGAATATCGTTCTTCGACATATCTGGGGAAAGGGTGGGGGCTGGGGGGGGGGAAGGGGAGCACATTCAAAGAAAACTGTGATAAAATGAATTACAAGTCGTCATCTATCAAAGCCAGTCAGTCCGTCCGTCTGTCCCACCAGGCCGTTTACATATCTCTACTAAATAAGAAAGCAAAAAGAGGGGGAGGTACTCCTTGTTCCCTCTGCTTAAGCCATTATTGTAGTAGCCATGGGTGGATGTGATGCCGTGACAGACATTGCGTCTTGGCGGTATCAGGCTGCGTGGAGGTTTTTACTTCTAAAAGTCGGCACCACGTGTGCCGTGAATCTTTTGAGCAGGTTCAGATAACATGACGCCTGGTCGTGTATTTATGATTTATTTCGCATTTCTTTGGAATGTAGCACGTACTTGGCTGAGCAGGAGGAAACGAACAGGCGCGCGTAGGTAGCAGGTCTAGAGCGATGTAAACTATAGATGGTGTTAAAGATACGGAAGGGTTTAAAAAAAAAGGATTTATGGGGGCTGAGGGTAGGAGGGGGAAGGTGCTGTAAGTGCCATGTAAGTGGTATGCAGGTAGCATGTAAGTGGATACTAAACAGCCCGCCAGCTCCCCGGGTCGTGGAGGGTCAGGGACGCGGCAAGGTCTGTCGCCTCCCCTGTAATCATCGGTGCGGGCTAGAAAAGAGGCTTTTCAAGAAGCCCAACGCCGTAGGTAATCCGAGATGGCGCAATTGTTCAGGAGACGTGGCTCTCAGACAACATTAACTGCTAGATAGTCGTGACAGGCCCGTTTTTCTTCTCTTGAAAGTAAAGAATACCTGGCCTGTAACTTCCAGAAAAAAAGCGTGAACGCCCGAGTCTCCCTTCTTTCTTTCTTTTTTTCTCCTGCCCTATCGTTCCTAACTCCCTAATCCAACGCCGCCCCGTCTTCCCTTCCCGACTGTCGGTCCTTTGCGCTGGTAGAAGATATACAGTAAATTGTCTGTACTGAGCAGACATCACTTCCCGTATAGCAGAGAATAAGGCTTTAGCCTTGCCGTCTTCAAGTATTGGGTGTGAATATGAATTTTGCCACGGCTAAACAATCTTGAAAAAAAAAAGATTTCTAGTCCCACCCATAGGCGAGTTGTTGACTTATGTTTACTCTAAGCAGTGTTGTAGAAGTTGAGCTCGAGGAATGGCTGTAATGCCTGTCTTCAAAAGGTTAAAAAAAAGGGGTAAAGGTTGTTCCGTGACCTGTCTTAGGTCTAAGGGAGTAGGGTGTGTGAGACCCCACTTTTCTGCGGGTCATCATCGTGAGGGTGGTGCCCATCTCTCCCTCGATGCCTTATAGCTTCCCTCGTGGACCCTAGAACTAGTTGTAGGGTCCATAGCTTCCCTGATCTGTGGGTCAGGTACCCATTCGCAGCTGGGCGACCTGTGGGAAGTGTGCTGCGGGGCACATAATAGAACCAGCACCTCCGGATACGGAGATCACTTCAACAGGCACGTGCATGTTCATTTAAACAAAAATAAAAGATGTACATTTTACAAATATACAGATTCATTTTTTTGTCTTTGTGTCAAAAGAAGTCGGCTTTTATGAAGAACTTGTAAGCGTTTGTGACTCAGAAATCCCTAAAATGCATTGTGTGCGTGTCAGACAAATCACAGGAGGAGGGTGTCATGGGGGGGGGGGGGAAGAACGGCGAAGAAGCGAAGAATTGGGAGAGGGGGATAAAGTTCAGTTTACCAGAAGCTACGATCCTGACATCTGGAACCGCTGCTCGCCACGTGGTACATGGCAGTACATCTTCTGAGCTGAATGAAGCTTATGCCGCCAAGGTAGCGCGAGCTCTTTTCTTCGGGAAAACAAGAAGCGGCTGCACGCAGCCTGCTGATACCCAGAGCTGCCAGCTTGCGACAAGCTGAACAAATATTTCCGCGTTCACGCTGTGCGACAATGACTCGAACACTGCCGTCCGTGTGAACACGCTTGGCTTACGTCCTGGCGGGACTCGCCATCTGCGGACAGATGATAATTAATTTAACAGGAGCACAGACAAATACTGGGGGGAGTGTGCGGCAAGTTTTATACAAACGAGGAACGCTAGCGGCGCTGAATAGTGGGATCAGAACTCCTACGATGGGCAGATGGAACTGCCGAGCTGAATTATTTTTCCCGACTAGTTTAGGGGACATACACTCCCAGCCGATGGAAGCGCTTGAAAAATATAATCTTCTTACAGTTACAACTTTCAGCTTACAGTGACCATATTTTGCCAGTGTGGTGCATAATCGAATCGTAAAATAGTTGGTTTTAGCAGGTGAAAACTAGGTGGTTCGAATCCTCTGCTGTCAATTTCCCCCTTAAAAGAAAAGGTTGTTTGGGACAGGGCTAGGGGAGACGGTACGGGTGGGATTAGAGTTTAGGTACCGATATATGGGTTTGGACCTGGACGCGACGAAGTATAAAACAACCCCAAGACAAGAAGACAGTAGGACAGTTATTGTAGCTTTGTTTTGTTCAGCGAGCGTACACGCAGACACGCAATTATGAGGGAGACAGACTCGGCCAAGCCGAACGGAGGCTGTGAATTTGGCGACGGCGTCTTTTGTCTTCTAATCGAATTCCATTCCGAACGAGACATGACGCGGGCCAGACGGCCGCAGGTGGTGTGGCAGGTCGCCAGTTGCGCGGAATTCCTCGCGAGAGTCTCAGAACGTGTGGAAACTGCACGACCATTCGACTGGCCTGCACGAAGCCCCGTCGGGTCGTTGTCAGCCCGTTCCTGCACGTTTCCTTACGAAAAGCCGCGCGGTCCAGGTCGGAGGTGTGAAGTCTTCGATTTTTTTCCCCCACTAAAGCAAGTCCTTTGGTCGAATAAAAGTCTGCTCCAGATTTGGAAAAGGAGCAAACTGCAGAAGAGTTAAAGACTCGAAGTCTTTAGAGTGACTTTACAATGACTTTCTTTTCGCGACGTCCTCATGAACGTGTTGTGGAGGAAGATGACTAATCGGTGGGTGTGTGGGGGTGGGGGAGTACGGATTACGATGGTAAAGGATTGTTACCTTCACCTTCAAGTGCCCTTTTTTTAGAAAAAAATTCTACACTTCCAGTGCATGTCATCTGTCCGGTAAAGGTACTCTGGGCTTATCTCATTTCTTCCAGATGGACAATCGGTCCAAGAGTCGGTTGTTTCCATACAAGCCTTAGAACTCGTGTGAAAAGCGACCCTCCTTTTGTATGATTAGCCAATGCGGTCACGTAAGGCGAATTCCACATAGGAGAAAATTCTTTCAGCCAGTCGCAGATCTCGGTTGGAGCCATGTGACCTATTTTACCCAGCCGCAATGAACTTCCTTCTAGGCGTAATTATTTACTTCAAGCCATATTTACACCTAGGCATAATTCACGGCCAACCCCATTCCCCTTTTCATTGCACGGCGCCATTTCCTAAGTTTATTGCACCTTGGTGATAAAGGTCAAGTGGCCACAACGACAGTTTGCGATTGGCTGCAATTCCACCGAGGTGGCATTATTTTCTCTGAGGTAGAATATGCCTATATGACCGCTTTGACCAGCCATACTCTTGTTGTTCTGGCGTAGTCTAATGTGTTGCCTGGTCTATCCCTTTCATTCTCTATCTCGTCGTAACACGTGCTGGCGTTCCCCGCCTGTCCTCTCTGGGTTTGTTTTCCTTCCCCCTGGCGGGAGGGAAAAAGCTGCTCCGGCGCAAAAACAGATTCGCTGCGGCCCTAGATCGTGATGGCATGGGATGGGAAACCAGATCCGCTGCACGTGCAGCTAGTGCACGCTGTAGAAGGCCGCACAGAAGGTGGCAGTTGTCGTTGCTGTGATCTTCGCAATAACGGCTGTTGCGTGCCGTCCTTTCCTTGCTGGCTTCCGTCTGTGGCTTCTGTTAGGCGAATAACTCCTTATCAGCTGTAAACGCTAGTCTTTCTAGTCTGGGAATTTTCCACATTTCTGTCTGTCCGTCCGTCCGTCTTTCTTTCGTTTCTTTCGACCTAGAACAACTTATATATGTTTATATTGTATTTATTTATTTATAGACTTATACACTATGATTAGTCGTGCGCGTTATGTGTTCTCGTGCTCGCGTGCTTCGGTGCGAACATATTTGTAGCAGTTGTCTCTGTTTGTAGCGCCCTCTGTGATACAGGTCATCCCGTACGTATGTTCACTGGTCTTTGTTTGTGTGCGTGCACGTACCTGAGTGGCGTCCCTTCCAGACTGAAAATTTGTTATTTTTTTATTTTCTAGCTGTTCAAAAATCCACTGTTTGCAAATACGACGTCGAGTTTGGGATCCGATGATGGCGGGTTATATTGTAGCCGTCTCGTGCGTCTGAGTTCTCGCAGTCTTCCCAATCCCAGACACCGCAGCAACTTCATGCCGAGCACAGCCACAGATTAGCCAACCTGGGGAGCAAAGGAGTGGGCATGGGGCTTTCGGGCTCCTCTGCGTCTTGTACTGAGGATTCTGTAGTGAATGAAAGTCGTGTTTGGTCTTCACTGTACGCCATCTACTGTATCTTAGCGAGGGACACCAACTCAAGGGTTTGGTTTTTCGCACGCCGAGTCAGTAACTATAAGGCATCACCGTGGCCAGCAGCCGGCCCTGTCAGCAGATGCCACACAGAGAGGAAACGCATGTGCCAGAGCCGAGATCTGAACCCGCGACCCGCGATTCTCACTGGTCTTAACTAAGGTGATCGCCTCACAAACTGTGCTGCTCTGGTAAAGATAATGGGGAAGCTGTTGCTACCCAAGCTGGCTGCGTCGTCCTTAGATGACACCCCCATCCGCCCCTCAGTTTCAGTTTCTGGGTTTCGGGCTGCTGTGCGACACCTGCACCAACGGCGGTGTGTTCGTGAGACGGACTACTGGCAGTTGCCGAGTTCAAGGGTCTTTCTGTCGCCAGGTAGAACTGTCTACCTGGTAACGCTGTACTGTCGCCGTTAGGAGAAGATCTCGTTTGGAGGGATGTGCCGCTGTCAGATCATTGCTTGCTGTGGTTTTTCAGTAAACATGGGCGCCTTTTCCAACTTTTTTTTTTTGGGGGGGGGGGGACGGGGGGTTAGTTTCGTGTGGTTGAAATTTTTTGAAAAAAATGTACGCGTGCTGCTGAAAAACACAATGCATTTCCTGCTTGACACGATAAGCGGACAAGAATAACTAGCAAACTGTTCACGGAAAGAGCCAAGTCTGCCTCTGATTTAACTGCATTCATTCCCCCCACCTACCCCGTCTTCCAGGTGTATGTTGATGCTGGTCAAGTATGCCGCAGACCATTTCGTCGCAGAATATGCCGTAATCAGATATCAGTTCTCGCACGTGTAAGATATTTTCAGCATCAATATAATTCTTTGGACTGCTTAGCCTGCACATTAA
>SMGT01001917.1:45641-103029 GCA_004794575.1 Lanistes nyassanus | reverse complement strand
GGGGGGGGGGGGGGGGGGGGGGGGGTGTTGTCATGTGATTTCAAAAGATTCCATTAGACCTGGAGATCTGTAAAGAGACGTACGTGTCTTGTGGTAAAGTATGGCGAAGACTGATAGGTTCAGTCTTGCTGCAGAGTTAAGGTGTCTCGTTCTACTGGACGTGTGGGAAGTCTAGTATCAACGGCACGTGTCTGGAGTAGACCGGTTGTGAAACACACTGGGAGATTTTCATTTTGCTCTTGACGGGTCGTCTCCTAAGCTCGCTCACACGACCACTGTCAAGAGGGTGACATATGCGTAGGGTGGAACTATCACTGTTTTAATAAAACTAATTAATATTATATGGCCGAGCTCCCACCACCTACAGTCTCCCAAAATGAACCACAAAACACCGTAATACAGTCAACACAAAAAACAAGAATGTATTGTTGATATAAACAGCGAGTATTTACAATCAAGACAATATCTGTGACAATTCGTTTACTCAAGGCATCCCGCAATTTCCTTCTGTCCAATCTCGGTCTACAATAACATCTAATACCACCCTACATCACCCGCCTCGAAGAGACACACAATGACAAACCACGTACCTTAATCTCGTCCTTGCATACGAGAAAAGAATGACCACGTGATACACACCACTCACAGAATACAACACTCGTTCCTGAATGCTTCATACAGTCCGCACGACATTCTGTACGTTGGAACGCTCCTTTCTTGGATATGTTAACCAGTAGACATCCTGAAGACCTCTTGAACAGCTCCACGTAACAGCAGACCTCGATGCTGACGTTCACGCACGCCACAGATGATATGACGTTTCTCAGGGCTGACACACAGCCCTTTGAGGTCACTCCTAGAGCTCGGATATAGACAGCCTCCTTGTAAGGCTGGACCTTCGGCCCCTGCTTCAGACGGCTGTCTGTCCGTGGTCTTCGGTCTCCCTCCTTTACGTTCTGCAGTCCTCTCGCTCGGTCAGCGTAGAGGTCTCCCACATCAGAGGAACACGTGCAAGAGTCTCACACCAGTCGGGAGGAATCCAACACCCTCGCAGAGTCCCTTGCGCTATGCAACTGGTCTACACAAGCCACGTGCTGTTGATAGGAGACTTCCATACATCTAGTAGAACGAGACACCTCAATTCTGCAGCTGAGGTCTTCAGCCTTCAGCAGACTTGTACCACAAGACACGTTCGCCTCCCCACAGCAGCTCTTCTTTACAAGAATTGAGGCTAAAGATGCCATCACTGTAGAGTTGGCTCAAGATCTCTCCACTAAGGAGATTCGGCGGAAGACATCCTCTACAGGATATTTGGGCGGAAGATGATTTGACGGTCTAAGCCAGTCCTTTTCTTCTCAACTTTCGTCCACAGATTCTTTCATTCACATATACTTGTCATCAAGATAAGTACATATTTCAGCCAATCAGGCCAGAGAAAGCAGCAGCCACACCCCGTGTGAACTACAAGGACACGCCCCTAAGTGGACACCTAGAGTGGACATAGCTACCCCCTCCCGTTCTGAATTCCGAATAGGAGCGCTAGACACTCCTTTTCGCACGTCGCGTATGCCTGTTCTGTTGTGCTAAGTTTTCTACTGGCGTACGCGAACGGGTGCAACTTGCCATCATGAGGTTGCAACAACACCGCTCCTACCCCTCGTTCGCTTGCGTCGGTACGCAGGGGAAATGGTAAGGCCACATAGGGTAGCTTAGTTAAGTTTCCCGGTGCTAGGGTGGCCTTAAGTGCCTCTAATGCGTTTTGGCATGCGTCCGACCATTGGACCTTCTTGGGCAATGTAACGCCTCTCATGCGTCACTCGCGTTCTTACGACAACACTCTTCGACGTCAACGACAAAGTTTAATAATTGAAGAAAATTGAGTAATGGGCGGAGGCACGGCGGTTCATCTAAAATGCTACTTCTCTAATCTTGATAGTCTACTGGTTTTCTATCTTGGACCTGTCTCTCTACTCTTGATAGTCTAGTGGTTTTCTATCTTGGACCTGTCTCTCGAATAATGTCGTCTCTAGCTTCTAACGTGCCTATACCTCGCTTATCAGCTTCTCATCTTCGTCGTCCTATTGGCGTGCTCGGGGGATGACTTGTGGGTGACCGTCGTAACATAGAGCTAGTCTCATCCCACATCTTACAGTTCAAACGTTATCTGTCGCGGAGGGGGTGGGTCGTCTTCCTGATACCAGCTGGCCACCTCAACGAACAGACTAAGCAGTACGTCCTTCCATTGGCCGGCCAGGATCCATGCCAGCAGTGTTTCCTTCTGTTCGGGCGGCTCGATGATTGCGTCTACTGGCAGTTGCAAGTGTTCGTGCACCAGATGCTCGGGCAATGTGTATACGCCTTCCATCTCTTGATTGCTGTCCAGCCATACGCCGCAGCCAGAGGTTTTAACGGCGAGCAAACTTTCGCCATGAGGGCGTTCGGGCCGTCCTCTCAAAGCCTCCCCTGGTCTTCTCCAAGCCTGTCCTTCCAGGCCCGTCCTGGGCCCATTCCTAGGCCCCTCCTCTGGGTCCTCTCAAAGCCTGTGTGTCCTCCAAGCCTGTCCTTAATCCTGCCTTCCCAGGCCTGAGTTGCCTAAGTCGCCGGCAGGCCCGCATATATTGGGGGTAAGAGGCATCTGAAGTATTCTAACTAGCCTCTCCCACTAGCGCGTGTCCTGTCAATGCTCCTATTAGCTGCTCTCTGACAGCCAGATTTATGTTGTGGTTTTGGTCCTACTCGAGGGGGGTAATTACGCCATTATCCTCAACGCTCGAGGTCGACCTTTGACTAAATTGGTCAACACCCCTGGGTTTCCCGATCATTCAGCCATCTTGGAAGTTGCTAATCGCAGGCCGCCAATTACCTTCCACGATTAACAGGCCTCGCCTACCAGTTGTTTGCTTCATTTTCTATATCGTCTTTCTGGCCTCCCTGCAGCACATGGCTGATTCCCATAGGTCGGTCCCATTATGCAGCCAGGCCTTGTCTTTCGCCCCATGACTAGTAGCGAGCAATTTCATCGTTACCACGACTAATCTGTCTTCCAAATTTATACAAAATATACGTGCTATATACGCACCAGGCACGCGTATTGTTATAGCAAGTGCGCGCGCGTAAGGTCGGTCAAGAAGGTCGCGATCGTACTTAAGTTTAGAATATATTTCCTGTAAACTCCAGCTAACCCAAGGAAGCTTCTAACTTCGGTCTGTGTCTCTGGAGGTTTCATCTCCAGCAGTTGCTGCACCTTGGTCTCCGCAGGCGCGATGGTGCCATGGCCAATGTGGTGCCCCAAGAAGTCCAGGCTCTCCATTCCGATGACGCACTTCGTCGGCCTTGCTGTCAGCCGCACCTCTCGCAGCCTGGCTAGGATGTCTTGTAGGAACTGGGGGTGTTCTTCTCAAGTCTCCGTGGCTAGGAGGAGGTCATCCATATAGTTTTCCACCCCCCCTGTCTTGAAAATTCTCCAACAGTTTCCTCACCATGCGTGTAAACACGCTGGGGGCGTTCTGGACACCAAAAGGCATAACCTTCCACTGGAAGCACCCAAAGGACGTCTGGAATGCCAGCTTGTGGCGATCTTCCTTCCTCACCGGGATCTGCCAATATCCCTTGATCAAATCGATCCGCGAAAAGTACTTGGCTTGTGACAGGCGGGCGAAGATGGCTTCAGGATCCGGCATTCATTAGGCCAGGTACTCTGTCACCTGGTTGAGCCGTCTGTAGTCAACACAGAACCTATAGCTGCCTTCCTTCTTTCTCACCAAGACGATCGGTGAGCAGTAGGCGCCTTCAGATGGTTCTATGATCCCCAGCTTTGTCATCTCTTGTATTTCCGCTTTTACTGCTTCCATCTTCGCACGAGGAAGTGGATATGGCTTCAATTTAATTGGCAGCTCATTCGTCAGAGTGACAGAGAACTCTGCAATATGCATCAGTCCTGGCACGTTCTTCAGCACGTAAAAAGTTGTTCTGCTTCTTGGCGTTGATTGGCAGACAGGTTTCTATTTAGGACGACGTCCCGGTACGCTTGTCTGCGTCGTCGGGCAGCTGGGGAGGACATCCGCAGGCATGGATATCTCTGCTTCCTCCTCGTGCACGATGGATGCAACATACAGGCCTGCCGGCCGTTCCTGGTACTTCTTCAGGAGGTTGACGTGAAACGTCTTCCCTTGGTTCTCCAGCCTCACCCGGTAGTTTAGGCCAGTGAGCTGTTGGGTAATTGCGTACGGCCCTCTCCACCTAACCTGCAGCCTGTTGCGTGTCTTAGGGAGCAACTTCAACACTTTATCTCCCACCTCAAACTCGCGCTTGACTGCCTTCTTGTTGTAGTGTTGTGCCTGCCTGTGGCGGGCGTCTCGCAGATTCTCTCGGGCCAGCTCGCCTACTGTCTCCAGGCGGTGACACAAATCAGCGACGTATTCATACGAGGTCTTGTCCTCGCTCTCCGCCTGTTCGTCTGTCCACAGCTTGCGTAGCCTTTCGACGAGGCCTTCCACTGAGGGTGATAAGGTGTCGTCGTGAGGTGGCTTATTGACAGCAGGCGGCTCACCTCCGCGATAACCTTGCCCACGAATTGGGTCCCCTGGTCGGTGAGGACTTCTTCGGGAATACCCACCCTCGACTGCATGGCCATCAATGCTTCAGTCACCGTTTCTGCCTCCGTGCGCTTGAGTACAGTGGCTTCAGCGAATCGCGTGGCGTAGTCAACCACTGTTAATACGTAAAGGAGGGAGATCGAAGACCGCGGGCATACAACCGTCTAAAGTACAGGCCGAAGATCCAGCCTTGAAGGTAGGCTGCCTTTAACCCAGCTTTAGGAGGGAGCTCAAAGGACTGTGCGTCAACCTTGCGACAACGTCATATCCTCTGTGGCGTGTGTGGCGTGTGTGAAAGTCAGCATCGAGGTCTTCTAAATTGTTCAAGAGGTCTTCAGGATATCTATTGGTGAACATATCCAAGGAAGGAGCGCTCCAATGTACAGACTGTCGTGCAGACTGTATGAAGCATTCAGGAACGAGTGTTGTTTTATGGGAGTGTTGTGTATCACTTGGTCATTCTTTTCTTGTATGCCAGGAAGAGATTAAGGTACGTGGTTTATCATTCTGTGTCTCTGCCAGGGTGGTATTACATGTCATTGCAGACCTAGCTCGAACAGAAAGAAATTGCGGGACGCCTAGAGTTTAACGAGTTGTATCAGATATTGTCTTGGTTGTAAATAATCGCTGTTTATATCAACAATACATTCTTGTTTTTTGTGTTGACTGTACTACCGTGTTTTGTGGTTCTTTTTGGGAAACTGCAGGTGGTGGTGGCTCGGCCATATGATTGAGAAATGATATTAATTAGTTTTATTAATACAGTGATATTTCCGACTAAGCATATGTCACCCTCTTGAAGGTGGTCGTGTGAATGAGCAGATAATACGACACGTCAAGAGCAACAGAAATTCTTCCAGTGGTGACACCTGTGACAGAGGTAAATCAGTTCTGTGAAACAGCCACATCTGTCACGGACCTGGGCGACACTAAAGGAGGATCGGCGCGACAATGGAAAGAGAGCTAGGACGACGGCGACCGAACTGCCTGAATGTATCCAAAGTACTGGTGAATGGAAGCCTCGTAAAACGTGCCGAGTGAGTGGACAGCCAGGTGAAGGGACTTGTAGTGTACGTCGGGTGAACGGCCAGAGGGCCAGAGCGTTACGAAACCTCATGCATGCCGGTTTTCGGAAGACATGGTCTTTAGTAGCGTTAGGAACGCTGTTACGAAAGAAAAAGGAGAACGCTCGTGCAAGCTACCCCTAGCATTTTGTCTGTGCCTTCATCTGTTTCTGCCTTTATCTCTCTTTGTCTCTATATGTGTTTATTTTGTCCTGACGAATTGGTAATAATCCGAAACTGTCGGCTGTCTATGTCATCTATCGTTTAATTTAGTTTGGCTCAGTTCCATTTTTAACAACGAAAGTCAATTTTTACCATTGTAACGCGCACACAATAGAAAAACACTGCAAAATGAAGACAACTCACTCAAATACAATAACACACTGAAGCAGTATGTAAAGCGAAAGGCAGGTTGTCACGGCACAGGCCTGCATCTGTACCCCTACTTCCGTATTTTCTAAGCAGCGCGTGCGCACTCTGGAATTAAGAAAGAATGAAACAATTTAAAGTCCCCAGCCTAAAGTTTGTGTATACATTTTTTTAAATACTATTATTCTACCTCAAGGGTTTTCTGGATCGAAAGTACCCGTACTTATTTCGAAGTATCTTCCAATTTTAGGTACAGTTATATATAAAGAATTTTGACGGAGACCATTTACTATATAAACGACCTTGCATTTACGACTCCCTCCATCGACCAACCAAAGTGACCCATTGTGTGCAGTTCACGACTTTCCCTGGTCAAGTGGAACAATGGCACTGTTATTTCTTGATAAATGATAACTAATCAGAAGCGCTGGAATTGAATTTCAGCATTACCTCATACGCAACAATGACAGTTATCGGCTCGATTTGATCATTCAAACTATGATGTAGGTGGTTCTTGTGCGTCTGTTTTCACCAAATTTTAAGAAAAAGATAATTATATTATTACTTCTGATTAATAGGTGGATATGATAATGGAAGTAAATACAATTAAAATGACTGCATCGGGATCTTGTAGAAAAGCAAACTCTGCAAGCCGAGAGCCGAGGGTAACCCCACCCCATTCCCCCGGTTGACCCGTCACCCTGAAAGGGGGGGGGTGAAGAGCCCTCCGGGCTGCAGCCCACCACGAACGGGTATAAAGCCTATTCGCGTTTTTCAGGCAAGATCGCATTCAGGGCTATAAAGGCAACCGACTGCCAACGCCGAATGATTGTTCGGGCCTGGTTAGCTCAGTTGGTAGAGCTGCGGACTAGCAGATGGAAGGTTGCTGGTTCGAATCCTGGTGTGGCCAAGGATCATTTCCTGGAGTTAAACAGTGTGCAAACTCCATTCGGCCATTTCCCCGCACATTAAGCTGCCTGTCCGCACTGGCCATCTTACTGCTGTTATCAGTCTGGTGGTTCTGTCAAAGCATCGCTTAGTAATAGGACCCCATCCCCCATAGTGCGAAATCACCGCCAGGTGGAAGCACTGTCCCTCTAAATAACCACCACACCACCACCACCACCACCGCCGAATGCCGAATACATCTAACAGTTCTGGGGTAGTTGCTACAGAAAGGTACGACCGTTACCGCGACGTGGACACAGAGAACCAGCAGGCTTCTACACAGGGGTGACTTGTCAGTCGGGAAAGGAACTTGTGTATTCGGACCGTTGCTGAGACTGTGGAGCATCGTGAAAGTGAGTTTAGGTACAGTGAAGGAAATTAGGACACCATCGTAACTCAAAGATAGTTGTCTTGAACAAGCTTAGGGGAAAGTATACATCAAACTTGTTGATTTGTCGGTTGTCCAACGGGACTAGTTGGTTGTAGAATACTTACGTTTATCTCTTGTGGTCGTCGATCGATCTCATTGTTTGTTAAGAAGTCGGCGTGACGTCATTGTCTGAGTTGTACCGAGGATAAACGGATTATCTTCGGAAAGGATGCGGTTTTCCTTGTGTTCACCGATTTGAATTATCGGTACGGTAGAATTCATAACCCGGTGAATAACGTGTGCATGTAGACACGCATAGCGTCGCTTGGATGAATATATGAGAGTGCGAGTGACTGTTCTGTATATGTCAGTAGATGTATATTGGAACATCAATCATTATGTAGGGAAATAGTCTATGTTGTAAATGCCCTCTTGCTATTAAGCTGTGCGGGTGATAAGCAAGGGGATAGGGGCTCGAGCCGATTTGAAAATTGACGAAATTAGGCAGCGATCGCATTGTTAGTTTCTCACTTCTTGACACATTTTATGTTGTTGTAACTCTAGTTCACGAGCAGGCTAGTGGAAACACATAAACGCAATACCCCTAGACACACGACAGAGTAATACCACAACAGTGGTATTTATTTAAGACAAGTGGTCTGTCTAATTCTCATTAAAATAAAACAGGGTAAAATGAAAAGGCAAGAATATATAGAATGCGATTTTAAACTTGTTTAATGAACAGTCTCCAAAATGTCTGCCATTTTCAGTCCGACAAGCAAATATGGCAAGTTCAAATCTCTTCCGCTGCCTTGTATTTAAGTTACAGGTAATCATATAAAAAGTGATAGCTAACGACTAGCTTTCCCGATTACATGTAACGTGCGATATTTTTATAAGTGATAACTACCCATTGCAGAAAACGGTGACACACACACACACACGAGCACGCACTCACACACACACACACCAGCACGCGCTCACGCACACGCAATAGGCATATTGTTCTCCGTCAGAGGTTCGATCTTCCTGGTAAACTACTAAAAATTCGAATCATCCAGGATGGTGCTTGGAAAGTCTGGTCCAGTGGTTTCAGCCCGTCGTGGGTGCATGGCATAACACGTTTTAAATGTTCGGAATAGTGCCACGATTTTTTCACACTGGGGAAAGGGAAACAAGTGCGTGCTGAGCTCCTAGCCCCTGTGATGTGGCAAGGTCATCTGTATATTATTCCTTTTAGAACTTTAGTGTCATCATGGAGCAAAAAGTGATCTGTCATGGGGGCTTCTCTGCATTTATGTATTATATTTATTATTATATTTTTATAATATTTGTGTATAACTAGATTTACGCAGTTCTGTCATTGCTTTCTAGCTGTGAAAAACCACATTTACGCAGTTCTGTCATTGCTTTCAGGTGTGTATAACCACATTTACGCACTGGGTTCTTACCCACATCATCAGTAACAGTAAACAAAACAATTACCTTCAAAACATTCACTACATGCTCACTACATTATGTGCAAAAACCATCTAATTTGATGTTGTTAACAACGCTGGAGGATTGGCGTGTACGCAAATAGGATTTTCGGTAGTTTAGAATCTTAGACCTGTGTATAACATTGTGGATACCATTACCATAATAAACCTTTGAAAGAGACATTCCCTAGCATGGCACGGGCCGCGGGTCCTAAAGAGGTTACAACGGTAACCAATAAGGTTTCTAAAGTATTGTGTTCGATTCGCTTTCATGAAAACAAGAATCTTTACTCTTAACAATCGTACTTTATCTATTTTTAAAAAAAGTTTTCCATAGTTCTTAGATTTCAGTGGTGAGAAAACTTACGAAAAGAAAAAAAAAATCCGCTTTGTTTAGCGGCAATTATTGAGCATCGACTGTGTAGGAAATACAACTGTAAGAATGTACACTAGGAAATACATTAATTTGTATGAACGTAAAATAAATTCATTGTACAAAGTCTCTCCCTCATTCCTGCCTTCCTTGCCTCCTTCACTTGTGCATGTTCACTGGTTTTCGCTTAAGTATGCATTGACTGACTGACTGACTGACTGACTGACTGACTGACTGACTGACTGTCAAATCTATTTCTGCTTCCATTTCGTAACCATGGAAACAGACCTTGACTCTGTACTCCATTAGCATGCAAAATGACGTCGTTGAGTGCGTCAGTCAATACGTCAGAGAGTGTGGCCACGTGTAGCCACGAGTCTCATACGTCGTTCTGCCACGTCGCTGACGCCCAGACGACTAAAGCGGCGCGCGGCCACGTAGCCCAGCCATCTGGAACCGACTGGTCCTCTGGCCGGTCGCCTGGGCAGACAGCGGGGCACTGGACGGGCGGGAGGGCGTCTGGGGCGGCTGCAAGGCGAATGGAATATTGTATAGAATATACGAAACGGAAGAAGACAGAAGAAAGAAGACTAGGTGAGTAGATGTGGATGAAAGACGAGAAGAATGTAGCCTACCCCTGGACCGACCCGCTGTCTGCCCTAGCGACCGGACGGATACCGCCAAGCCAGTCGGTCTGTCGGTCTGTCGGTCTGTCGGTCTTACCTGTTCCCTGATGCGGTCGTTCGGTCTTGTTTGTTCTTCTTCTCATCCCTTTTGTTCGACCGAACGCGAACCGCGGTGCTGCAAACTCGGACAATGCTAAAAGCGGGAGGGAGGGAGGTAGCTTTGTCCGAGTTTTCAGAGGATTTTTTTTCCTTGCCTTTGTTTGTTCCTTCTTTTTTCTTTCTTTCTTTAATTACTTCCTTTTGTTTTTCGTTGTTCTGTTGATTTGTTTATTCTTCTTCTGTAGTGGCAGGACAGGATACAGAGACAAGAGTCAACGTACACAAAGAGACCGGGCGCCAACCCATGACACAGTTACGTCGTCCTGACCTATGAACCCGGCGCTTGTTCACGCTCGTCCTCTGTCCCACTGAAGTAGAGTTGGTGTCCGTCATCTCTCGTGGTATTTCACCGAACTTTATCGGGCGTTTCTCACAGAGCCAGAGGAAAGTCCAGTGGTATCTTTTCATTTTCATTCTTCTCTTAGCAGTCTGACATTCCTAGAAACAACCAGGACAGACGCCGTGGAGACAAGTCTCGGGGGTCCAGTGGTTAGGGCGTCCGCACCTGAGGGAGGAGGTTGGTGGTTCGCGCCTCTGAAGGAATAGGGGTGCATGTATTTGTTATTTGTGACGTAGTCCACGTTGTGGGACACTGTTGAAAGGCCCACCAGAGACTTATCCGCTGCGACACAAAAAATACTTTCTATTCCAGCGGTGTCTCGTTTCGTCCGTCCCACTGACATACTTCCCGTACACAAGAAAAATATCCCGCTGTATTAAAGCTCCTCTCTCTATATATCTATATTTAAGAGAATTTTCAACAAGATAATCAAAAAAATTCTTTTCCAATAATAGATGACTTAGAGCTAGTCCATGTCTGCCCTGACTAATAAAGCGGCACGTGGCAACTAGCCCAGGCATCTGAACCTACAAACCTTACTGTAGCTCTCTAACCCAAAGTCCTAACAAACAATTCCGGAGCTGAGGTAGATGCCAGCTGCAGATGAAGTTTAAAAAAAGGGGGAACACGAGAGGGGCAGTTCCATTGTCACAACTAGGGAGATTTCTTTTTGCTCTTGACGGGGATTCTCCTATTCTCGCTCACACGACCACCGTCAAGAGTGTGACATATGCGTAGGTGGAACTATCACTGTATTACTAACATTAATAAAAAATAATTAATATGATTTCTTAATCATATGGCCGAGCCCCCACCACCTACAGTCTCCCATAAAGAACAACAAAAGACCGTAATACAGTGAACACACAAAAAAAGAATGTATTGTTGATATAAACAGCGAGTATTTAAAAACTAGACAATATATGTTACAACTCTAACTCTAGGGGTCCCGCAATTTCCTTCTGCTTGAGCTAGGTCTACTATAAATTCTAATACCAACCTACATCACCCGCCTCGTTTGTCATTGTAATGACAAACCACGTACCTCAATCTCGCCTTTGCTTACGAGGAAACAATGACCACGTGATGCGCAACACTCACAGAACACAACACTCGTTCCCGAATGCTTCTTACAGTCCGCACGACAGTCTGTACGTTGGAGCGCTCCTTCCTTGGATACGTTCACCAGTAGATATCCTGAAGATCACTTGAACACCTTCATGTAACAGGAGACTTCGATGCCGACGATCACACACGCCATAGAGGATATGACGTTTTCCAAAGGCTGACACACAGCCCCTTGAGCTCACCCCAAGAGCTCGGTTAAAGGCAGCCTCCTTGTAAGGCTGGACCTTCGCCCCCTGCTTCAGACGGTTGTCTTGTCCGCGGTCTTCGGTCTCCCTCCTTTACGTTCTTCAGTCCTCTCCCGCCCGGTCAGCGTAGAGATTTCCCACAGCAGAGGAACACGTGTTGCTAGAGTCTCACCCCAGTCTGGAGGTATCCAACAACCTCGCAGATTTCCTTGCGCTATGCAACTGGTCTACTCAAGCCACGTGCTGTTGCTACTAAACTTCCACACATCTAGCAGAACGAGACACCTCAATTCTGCAGCTGAATCCCTCAGCCTCCAGCAGAGTTGTACCACAAGACACGTACGTCTCACCACAGCAGCTCTTCTTTACAAGAGTTCAGGGTAACAATGCCCTCACTGTAGATTTGACTGAAGATGTCCTCTCACAGGATTCTTGGGCAGAAGACGTTATCTCACAGGATGTTTGGGGAGAAGATGTCCTCACAGGATGTTTGGGCGGAAGTTGATTTGACGGTCTAAACCAGTCCTTTTATTCTCAAATTTCGTCCATAGATTCTTTCATTCACACGCACGTGGTCAACAGGGCAGTTACATGTATCAACCAATCAGGCCAGAAACAGCAGAAGCCACACCCCATGTTAACTACTAGAACACGCCCCTAAGTGGACACCTAGTGTGGACACAACTACCCCCTCCCCTTCCTGGTTGTTTACACCCATCGGCTACATCAAAGCCTCTGGTACTAGATACTACGTTTCAGCAGCTTTTCCCGGATACGTAATCCTCCCCTGCCCAAGTAACCCACACCTGCACTGGTTCCTTCCCAGCTTTGCCTCAGGGTAAGCAACACCTTGCCCCTTGCTTCTAGGGCCAGCAGCCCCGATCATAAGTGTGAACAGGGACCGAACCTGGGCTGGTGATGACGTGAGCTGCCAGATGGCGGCTTGAACAAGGGATAATAGACCTTAATTAGGGCTGGATGGTCGTGGCTGGGTCACACCTAGAATCTATGGTGTAATCTCCTTGACCCACCAGACCCCAAAATTCAGTCTGCTCGCTTTCAGACACTATCCTACGCGCTTAGCAGGCAAACGCGTGCACCGGGAATTTGAAAAGTGTCTGTCAGACATAAATATAATACAGTTAGGATGGCAGCATAGCGCCCAGGTGAGAGCACCCGTGCAAACTCTATCAATGATTTCGAACGGTAGGTACTTGCGCTCTCGAAGCACCCAACAACATCAAATGTTGGCTACTGCTGCTAGGAAAGTACAGTGCTGGAGTGCTGCTGCTGCTGCAGTCCAGGGAGTCCGCACTGGCTATCAACACCAGAGTCTTGTCTTCCAAGAAGCGGCTGAGCTGTCCTCCATTTGTCCTGCTGCTGCTGCTTCAATGCTGTCGCCCGTTGTTGTCGACGTCGGCTATAACGTGCAAGGGTCTGTCTAACAGCGTACACACAGTCTGGTCCCAGGACTCAGAACCGACGACTGAGACACCCTCCGAAATGAGGTGCACCTCCACCGTGTCGTCATCGCTGTTGTCCTTGATCGTTACATTTTGCACACTGCCCTGCATCTGTAACACTAGACAGAAAAACACATCATTTATATTCTAAACGTTCCCCTGTGAATGTTAAAAAAAAGTACCACAACAGTCAGGTTCGAAACGTTACCCTCCAGCTGTAGCAACATTCTGTATAACGAGAAACATTTATTTTTCGGGACTGTATCTTACACCTGTCTATTATGTGTGATACGCTCACTGAATGTGGATAACAGTAAGCTAGAACACATAAGACAGAATTCCTCCCCGACATTCCTCAAGCACTGTTAGTGGTCTTCTGTACATACACAGCTTGTGAGAAAAGGATCCTTATCACAGACTACTACATTCTGTCAGCATCAGTCACAGACATCCCAGCACTAGGTGTACGACAATGACTATTGGTGACGTCATAGCGTCTGATTTGATCTTCACAGAAGTCACGCGCCACACTTTCTCTCCCACTGGACAGGAAAATCCAACCGAAGATCCACTGACGTCAGTGACTTCATCGACCGCGGCAGAGGGTTGCCTCGTGCTGCAACTTCTTGGTTCACTTCCATGGGAAAATCCACACGACCTCGTCAGCGCCGAGACCGAGCAACTGGTGGATCGCATCAAAGCCGCCATTGGGGCTCCCATCGTCTTCATAGTGGAATGTCCAAGCAACTGTGTCAACATGGCCGTCTTCTACAAACTGGGACTGAAAGAGAGGATCAATACTTGTCTCTTCGTCTTGCTGCTCGTCGACCTTCTCTACCTGATGTTCGCTTTCTTGTTGTACGGGGAGCGATCGTTTGCATTGTCTGCTTCACATCGTAGGTACGCAAAATAAACATCTCGTCATCTGCTTAATGATTTACGGAGCGGTAAATGTAGTGTAGTTTCCTGATCAATACTTTAAGGTGGGGCACGGAGAAGTAAAATGACTAGTGTAACGCTCGATTCTCATACCGCTCAGACGTTTCTATTTCTATCCATTAGCATCCAGCGCAGCTGTCAACGTAGCAAGCTCGGGCGCCATGTAGGCAGCTACAGTCACAGCTGACCCGAGAAAAAAAAGATGCGAAAATCTTTACTCAATGACCCAAAGCTTTAACCACTCGGTTACGCACCACATCGGCAGAGTGCGTTCATTCTAGCGATAACAAGCTGCGCTGTGACGTTTCGAGTTAAGAAGCTCCTTATGGTTAAAATGACAAGGAGCCACAGAAGTGTTCTGTAGCTGGATGGTTACAGCGCTGGTTTGAGGAACTGAAAAGTGTGTTCTACATTTTCTTACTTCGTTGGGGGATAGGGGTGGGAGTTGGTGGAGGTAGGTTCTTTCTAGCTTTCGTCCTTTTTGAGGAGATAGAAACACAGCTGAGGTGTGACTGTAGCTCTCTACAGAGCTCGCTGGGTGCCTATGGATAGAAACAGAACTAGAAACAGATGAGACGCATAAGAACCGGGTGGAACAGAAGCAAAAGTGAGAGAAGAGAGAGGGGATGGTTGAAATTCGTGGTGTCAAGAGAGAGATTTTATGTAAATCAAAGTTGTGCAGCGGTATTTATATAAGACAAGTGGTATGTCTAATTCTCATTAAAATAGAACAGAGTAAAATGAAAAGGCAAGAATACATAGAATGCTAATTTAACCTTTTTTCAATGAAAAGCCCCCCAAAAGTCTGCCATTTTCAGTCCGACAAGCAAATATGGCAAGTTCAAATCTCTTCCTCTACCTTGTATTTAAGTTACAGGTAATCGGATAAAAAGTGATAGCTGACGACTACCTTTCCCGATTACATGAAACGTTCGATATTTTTATAAGTGATAACTACCACTTGCGGACAACAGTGACACACACACACACGCTTACCACATTATGATTTATCCTTTTCTTCTTTGTGACCGAATCACTTCAAAGCAGAATGGTGCAGAAAATGTTGTTCCCAATTTTCGATTATTTTGTCAGGAGCTGGTGTGATAAATTATTATAAATATGATGGTACTGGGACAGTCTTTGATTTCTCAATAAAATCAGTTGAATTATGTTTTTTCCATCAGCAGTTTATAAGCTGGCAGCACTCTTCTGCACCATTACTAATGTGAACATATTTTTTGTGAACAGACCTTTCACTAAATGCTTTTCAAAGGACAGCTTAATTAAAAAGCGGAAGATTAGTTATCTTCTGTTAACAGGAGAACGGTGTCGGCTTGTGAAAGAAGGACAAATAGTTTCCGACAGTGTAATGACGGAAGGATACCTGTACGTGTCTTTTGTTGGGGAAGCGAATGGCCTAGTAATTAGAAAGAAGCCCTCTGAGCCTCGAACCCAAAGGCGCGGGCACAGGTTGATTCGAATCTTCAGACGATTTCAGCATCTAGCGTCATCAGCCAGCTCTCGTAGGATTCATTTCAGCAACAAGGAAATCAAATTGACGATTTGTTATTATACAGCAGCTCTCCTAACCCGAATGATATTCTTGGCTAATAGTGGAAGGTTTCTTTATTATTTTAAAGACAAGATCTAATCGAGAAACACACCGTGCGATATTTTGAAAGGCAAAAAATGAAAAAGATGTACCGTTCTTTGTACACACAAAGCAATGTTTTAACTGTGTCAACAGCGAAAAGATGTAGCTGATAATTACTGAGAATCCAAAGCAATCGGTTTAATTTGCTCGTGAATCAGTTTGCAAAATATGGAGTATGGCATGCGTTTATCTGTGGTTTCTTGAATATATGTGGATGCGTGTTTTGGCATTTCTGTTTTAGGGGCTGGGAAACAACGTGCCAGATCGAATATTTTGGCAGGTATTTTTTGATAAACAAGTTAAAAATATTTCCCCTACAAAAATATTCTGTGAAATACTGTTTACTGTCCTTTACCTCATTTGTTTATAATCCACTTGTAAGCGACTCATACATCTATATAAGGAATCTTCTTTATTGATGGTGTCATAACATTCCTAACAACCAATAAGAATCTGTGAAGCAGACTTACGGGAATTCTGAGGTGAGAAGCGATACCAAAAAAAATTCTAACACGAAAATATTTTGCAATAGTAGGTGTCATTGAAAATTTCTCTTTTATTTTTCCTCAAATAGTGAGCACAAAAAGAAACCTTCGGGTCACTTTGTATATTTTTTATCATTGGCAGTCTCCTTTTTGAGTCCATCATTACCATCAGCAGCATATTAAGCGGAAAAGACTCGTTATCATCAGGAAAACCGTTATGGAACTAAACAACCAAACTTCCGGCGCCCACTTCGAACTGCTGACAAAAGATTTTACACACAACACAACCAGCGCGTCTTCGCTGCCTACATCATCCAGCGGTTGCCTCGTGCTGCGGCCTGCTGACGTCATCCCTTGGGACAATTCACAGGATGCAGTCAGCGCCGAAACAGAACAGTTAGTTGACACCCTGAAAGCATCCTTGGTTGCTCCTATCTTCTGCTTCATTGGCGGCCCCACCAACTGTCTGAGTCTGGCTGTGTTCTACAGGCAGGGGCTGAAGGAAAGGACCAACGTGTGTCTCTTCGCGTTGTCCTTGTTGGACCTGCTGCACCTCATGTTCGTCGCACTGGTCTATGGCGAGCGTTTCTTCAGATTCTCTCCGGACACGCCGAAGTATGTCCTGCTCGTCATTTTCCATTATTTTATGAAATTTTACAGAATAAAATTTCTCGTTAAACAAAATGTCAAATGCAAAGCAGTTGCTGACTGCACCGGTGCACATAGAAAGGGAAAAGTATAGATCACTTGCAACTGCACGTTGAATAGAAGTCTTTTCTCGGGCGTTCGCTCAATGTTTGCAAAAGAGAACACAGCAGATCGTTGACGCAAAGCAAACAGTAGGTAAGCGTTGCAGGAACCAGACTTAAAGAAAAAGTAAAAATGTCCCAGAACCTAACCGTATGTATAAGCGGAATAGCACAGTAGAGAAAATTAGAACATAATTCAGACATCTGAAATCTATTTCAGAACCTGAATTTGCTGGAAGATGATTTAGAAACTTTTTAGTCACATGTATTTCGTTTCTTTTTTGCTCCTCATGGTTAAGAAATGTCAGACTTGACATTTTTATTGTGCCGTTAAGTTCATTTTGGCTTTGTTGTCACATGACCTCATGGCAGCACTCCACGGCAGCATCCTCCAACACTCCATCCTCCCCCTCCTTTATTTCCAAGTTATCGTAAGATACTAAAACTTAGTTCTTCACACTCCCTTGAAGCAGCTCAAGGGTCAGGGCTTCCGAGTAGCGACTTGTGTTGTCTCAATCCACTATCACACCTTTTGAAGCCAAGAGAGATATCCGAGAGACTCTGTCATATTTGGACGCGTTCACATAAATATGGAGGTATCTGTAACGTTTTATGGGGTGAGCTGGATTTTAGGGAAGAGATAAGAAATGTAGACACCTAAAGCAGACCCCACCTTTTCAAGCAAAAGGTACACGACCAGATAAATTAGCACATTTATTGAACTATAAACATTAAAAAGGATAGCAGAGGGAGAAAAGAGGTAGATGAACAAATATGTAACAATGCGTGTATGTGTGTGTGTGTGATAGCAACAATGTGTGGTATGTTACAACTTTCAGAACAGTAAGTAATACAACTGGAGTACAGTCGAACTAATACGAATCTTAAAAACTACTTGCGGTGGATATATATAATCCATTCAGGAACAGAATTATAATCCAATCAGGAACAGAACAGTCAATCCAATGTTAGTTCACACTAAATAGTGAACCACTGTAGTAGTTCATATAGCAGACGACGGTTAAGAACTGTAGACACAGTTCACAGGAACGCAAATGTTCGGTCGGAAGAGCGTAGACTCGGGAAAGTCTGTAGTCGAGGTCAAAGGCGACTGTAAACCCAGTTATGCCAAGCCAGTAGATCACAGCAGGTCGACCTGGTCCTCAGGTATCAGGAACGCCGGATAACAAGCAACGTGCTATACAGTCCGTATGGCTCTCCTTGGACGTCCTTGCCTAACCGTTACGGGTTAACTCCTTGCTTCGTATAGATTTCAGATCTAAGAGAAACGTCCACTCTCTCTAGTGGAAAAACAAAGTTCGCTTTTCTGCACACTCACGGCCTATTATTAGGTCGTATAAGACGAGTATCAGTTGATCGAAGATATATGCTACTGGTGTCTCGGCCGTTAGGTCTTCAGTCCTTCGAAGGCCTAACAATGTATTTTGTCTCTTTCAATAACCCGAGAAAGCTGACAAACAACTCGATCGTGGAAGCGCAAATTCCTTCTCACGTCGAAAACCAAGCTAACACAGTAATCTCCCGATTGTTTTCTGAGTAACTATACGGAATCAGCCGTCAACGGAGAGCATATAGTGACAGATTGACCGTTAACGTTCCCTCAACTCAGGAATGCGTCCAATCTCTCCGCTAGTTTCTGCTTGAATCCTCGATGAAGCGTTAAAACCCCACCGAATTTCTTCCGTTCCCCCTCGCAACCAACATCCTATCTTCTCATTGGCTGGAGGAGACCGAGTATTACGCGTATTTGACAATCGAAATGACGTCTTTTGCCCCTCACACTGCGTATACTTATTGCGTCATTACCGTGTCATCTCTCTCGTGAATGAATAACTACAATGCTACATGAAGATGCATTAAAAAAGAACGTAGTTCTTAACAATAGCACTGAAGAAAACCTTCCAAAACCTGACAGTATCCAAAACCTTTGAAACCTGGCCTGCAAGAGCTATTTTTTTGGGGTACTAGAGCCGTCAGTGGAGACAAAAGACAAAAAATAAGTAGCTTGTGAGTGTCGTGTAAAATTTAGGTCCTGCTTTGTTTTATTTAACTTACATACGCTGATTTTTTTAAAATGGCGAACCCGGGTTGGTCCATCTAGCTTCGTGTGCAAGGTTCACTCAGTTAAGAACAACCTAAAGAAAATCATCGCGATGCTTTTAATTTTATTTTTGAAAATGGTTTAATAATAAACCTTTCTGTATTCTGCAGGGTAGGTCCAGTGTTTCAGTTCTTGACAGAAAACCATCTGTTTGGTGTGGTCGGTCTATCGTTTGCATCCGGTTTTGCGTCAACCGTTGTCGCCAGCGAGAGGTGTTTCTGTATCTACTTTCCACTTCGCTCGAACTCTGTCCTCAAGACAAAGACCATGGCCGTCTTCCTTCTGGTGTCAACACTTATCATCACGTTTTCCTGTTACGTCATCACCGAGAAATACAAAGTTATCTGCGTTGTGGACGTCGCTCACAACAAGACGTTTCTGCAACTCGCGACCTCCACAGGCTATTACCTGCGAAATAAGAGTATAGTCGACGTTTTCGATAGTGCAATATACGGCTGCTTACTTCCGGCTTTATTTAGCACTGTGATCGTTGGAACAGCTATCGCAATGACTATTAAACTCAAGAAAGTCACAGCTTGGAGACAGGAATCGTCGATGACCATTCCAAAGAAAGAAATATTACTCACCAAGTTGTTGATTGTGTTATCGGCGCAGTTCGCGATCCTCTCCATGCCTAACATCATATTTAGAATTATGTGTGCATTTGTGCCGGACTTGAGCAGCCTCGGGAAATACTATAACACGCATTTCCTTATGGTAAGCTTAATCGAAATGGCCTCTTTCATGAATGCGTCCTTACATTTCTTTGTCTACCTCTCCGTGGGCTCCAGATACAGGAACACTTTGATGTCGTTGTTTAGGAAGGGGTCACCAAAATATCTGCGGAGTTCAGAAGTATCCGAGAAGTAAGTGCTTTACTGTGAAGAAATTAATCCATTATGTAAAGCCCATGAAGGAAGCTTGCATTTTATTAAAATAAATAACCTTAGATTAAACAATGCTCTGTTCGAAAATTGTGCTTTTAATTTCGTCGAGCCCTTATATATATATACGTGAAAAAGTTTCTTCTCACTGATGTTACTGGAAGGTCTGTTGATGCCTTCCCGTTATGGTGCTGAGGGGATAGGGGTGAGTACCTCAACTGTATCTGTTTCACATTTTCAGCTGATGGACGATATGTGTAACTTGTATATCCGCAGGCTGTACTGAAGCATGACTAATACAATTCGCTGTTTATCAACGAAAATTATACCTGACAGGTTTTGATTGTGAGGACTAGAATTCTAGCATGGCCGCGTACTGCGCTTCTGCTTTTCCCCTTAAATGTGTTTCCTCCGGAGCATCATCTCGTACTCAGCTCTTAATACATTAACAAACTTTTATTGACATCCGCGGACTGATATGACCAAAATCCTTACACTAAGACCTTACATTGGTAAGAGACGGGTAAATTAAAAATAAATTAAAAAATTTCTGCTTATAGTCCTGCTCCTGTCTCCAATACCCGATCGTGTTTGTTCACAAAGTGCAGTCTGTTTCGTCATTTCCGTTGCCAGCTGTAGCCACGAAGAGTGATACACAAGTAAATGAAGACCTCAGCCGTTAGGTATCTTTATGCGTTACTCGCCGCTCGTAGCAAGGAGAGGGAAAGGGTTGGGGAAGAGGTTGTAAGGTGGCCACGGGCCTCCCTTGGGGTTGTGCTAACTAGGAAAACAGCGGGGCACTGGCGATGTCATGTCGCTCCCAACCGGGAACGAAAACAAATCGGCTGCATTCTAAACACAGCTGGTTATATTATAAGCAGGCAGTAAGGTCTCTTGTTTGTGTCTGCGAACGACTAGCTTAGACCAGTGCTGCATCATTTTTACATCTATATAAAGTTTTCGATTATTCAACCGTCTTTCAACAACAAGAAAGGCCAGAGAAAATTAATGCCTTTATTTCGGACGGTTTTTACAAAGTATTTCTAACTTTCCTATTCGGGTAATTTTTGCAGTAACTTTTGAGATAAATAAAAACCAACAATGAGGATACAAAAATTATTCAAGTATGGCTAAACGTCCGTGAAATTGAAACCAGTCTTTTAGATACAAGTTTATGCCTGCATAAAAGGTCATCACTCTTTCGCATTCATGCGTCCGTGTTTTTCTTGTTCAGCAACTGCCAAAGGTTACATCCTGGTGTTACACATTTCTCAAACTCTATCACAAGTCCTCTCTCAAAAATTAAACATCCGCTAGACGCTGAACGGCTTACTACAGCTATCAGCCAGCCAACCAACCAACCAACCAACCAACCAACCAACCAACCAACCAACCAACCAACCAACCAACCAACCAACCAACCAACCAACCAACCAACCAACCAACGGTTTTCCTTACGTAAGCAGTGATCAGATTTATGTGCACCCATAGATACGAACGCTAATGTAAAATAACAAAAAATGGTACATAAACACGTATGTTTATTGCTAATGAGTGGAAAGGTATGCAAGAAAACCCCAAAACCTTTTTTTTTTTAATTTAAAACAAGGGAACTGGACCAAACTAGAACAGGAAAACAATCTACATGTTTCGGGGCACTACCCCTTCATCAGGACGACACAAAAACGACGAAAAGGAGGGGTGAGGGGCTTAGGGAAAAGGAGGGGTGAGGGGATTAAGGGAAAAGCAGGGAGCGGGAGAGTCAGTGTGGGTGCCATGATGCCAAAAGGGGTAATGAAGTAGGACTCCATACTCTTACGGTCAGTGAAGTCGCCCTTCATTTTCCAGATACCACAGACCCTCATGTTGTCGGCTGTGTGTGCGGGTGTGCTGAAGTGACGTGCAACTGGTGTGTTTCTGCAGTGTTTAGTGTCAGCTAGATGTTCTGTGAAGCGGGTGTTGAGTGTGCGTTCTTTCTTACCCCGATGTAGAACAGCTTATAGCAACGTGCCAAGTAGTGGAGATGGATATAATTCCATACTCTGGACGCTTAAAAGACACATAAGAGTGTGCTTGTGCATAGGTGCATTTTTGTGTGCGCACGCACATCGCGCGCGCGTTCACGAACACCCACATACACACACACCCACCCACCATAGAGCATCAAGACTTTGTAACTGTTGCCTGTTATCAGTGCTCTGTGACGCATACAATACTTCTTGCGATCTGTACAAAAACCAAAGAAGGGACTGCTGCTTGGATTGTGGAATGCACTAACAACCAAGATGTTTGACCAAGTTAAGCCTGTTGTCTCGCTTTAGACCATCCTTATCTCAGAGTACTACATTCTGTCAGCATCAGTCACAGACATCACCCAGCACTAGGTGTAGGGCTATGACCATCTGTGACGTCAGAGTGTCCGATTTGATCTTCACAGACGTCAACCGCCACACTTTCTCTCCCACTGGACAGGAAAACGCAAGCGTAGATCCACTGACATCAGTGACTTCATCGACCGCGGCAGAGGGCTGCCTCGTGCTGCAGATTCTTGGTTCACTTTAATGGGAAAATCCACACGACCTCGTCAGCGCCGAGACTGAGCAACTGGTGGATCGCTTCAAAGCCGCCATTGTGGTTCCCATCGTCTTCATAGTGGGATGTCCAAGCAACTGTGTCAACATGGCCGTCTTCTACAAACTGGGACTGAAAGATAGGATCAAAACGTGCCTCTTCGTTTGATGTTCGCTTTCTTGTTGTACGGGGAGCGATCGTTTGCATTTTGGCATCCTAGGTACGCAAAATGAACATCTCCTCGTCTGCTTAATGATTTAAGGAGCAATAAATAACTTGCATTTTCCTGATTAATGCTTTAAGGTGAGGCATAGAGAAGTAAAATCACCGATGTAACATCCGGTTCTCATACCGCTCAGATGTTTCTGTTTCCATCCATAGCCACCCAGCGTAGCTGTCGCCGTGCCGAGCTAGGGCGTTATGTAGCGGGCTAGAGCCACAGATTACCCGAGGAAAAAATATTCGAAAGAAGGTTCGAAAATCGAAGGCTGCATTTTCAGTCAATGGCCCAACACTTTAACCACTCGGCTAAGGACCACATCAGCAAGTTGCGTTTATTCTAGCGATAACATACTGCACACTGTGACTTTTCGAGTGAATAAATTTCTTAGGGTTAAAATGAAAAGGACCCACCGAAGTGCTCTATAGCTGGATGGTTAAGCGTTGTTTTTAGGAACTGAAAAGTGTTTGAATCTCAGTTTCAGCATTTTCTTACCTTGTTTGGATGGGACTCGGGTGGGGGTAGGGATTGGGGTTAGGGGTAGAAGTTGGCAGGTTTTTTCTAGCGTTCGTCCTTTTTCAGGAGATAGGAACACGACTGAGCTGTGACTGTAGCTCTCTACAGAACGCCTTAGCTTGCTGGCTGCATATGGATAGAAATAGAAACAGCTGAGACGTATAAGAACCGGGTTGAACAGGAGCAAAAGTGAGAGGTGAGACGGGATGGTTGCAATTCGTGGTGTCAGGAGAGAGATTTTATGTAAATAAAATTTGTTCAGTGTTAAGACCAATCGTTTGTCCAATTCTCATTAAAATAGAACAGAGTAAAATTTAAAGACAATAATATATAGAATGCTATATTTAACTTTTTTTCAATGAACAGTCTCCAAACAGTCTCCATTTTTAGTCCGACAAGCACGTTCAAATCTCTCCCGCTACCTTGTAATTAAGTTACAGGTAATAATATGAAAAGTGGTAACTAACGACTAGCCTTCCCGCTTACATGTCAAGTGCAATTTTCTAATTTCCATTGCAGACAACAGTGCGCTTTGTTTAAAACAAAACACACACAAACCTACCACATTATGAGTTTTCTTCTTTGTGACCGAATCACTTTAAAGCAGAATGGTGCAGAAAATGTTGTTCCCAAGTTTCGATTACTTTGTCAGGTGATAGTGTGATAAATTATTATAAATATAATGGTACTGGGACAGTCTTTGGTTTCTCAATTAAAGCAGTTGAAACATTTTGCACAATGCTAACCTATATTACACTTGGCCAGATTCTGTACAAAAAGAAACTTTTTTGTGATCATTTCAATCAGCAAATTATAAGCTGACAGCATGTTGCAACTTGTATAGATTGAGCGGGTCTTCTTCTGCACCATTACATGTGAGAACATATTTTTTGTGAGCAGGCTTTTTACTCAATGCATTTGAAAGTACAGCTTAATTTAAAAGCAGAAGACTAGTTATCTTCTGTTAACAGGAGAACGGTGTCGACTTGTGACAGAAGGACAACTATTTTCTGACGGGGTAATGACGGAAGGACACCTGTGCGTATTCTTTTGGGGAAGCGAATGGCCGAGTGGTTAGAAAAAAGGCCTCTGAACCTCGAAACCAAAGTCGTGGGCACAGGTTGGTTCGAATCTTCAGGCGATTTCAGCGTCTAAGGTCATCAGCCAGTTCTCCTAGGGATTTTTTTAACTATTCATTTCAGGCAACAAGGAAAGCAGATTGACAAGTTATTATAAACCAATCCTCCTAACCCGCGGGCTTTTTCGATTCCCTTGTGCGGCAACACGTTCATCCATCTTGGAATGGGTTCCTACCCCATATGTTAACCTCAAGGGAGGAAAGTCAGCAGGGGAAACGACAGGAGCACCGTTATCACGACTCTGGCACACAGAACAGTAATGGTCTCACCTTTACCTTTACTTGTCTTCTGACTGTGGAAGGATATTCTTGGCTAATCGCGGAAGTTTTTTTATTATGTTAACGACAAGATCAAATCGAGAAACACACCGTGCGTTATTTTGAAAGGGGAAAAATAAAAAAGATTTACTGTTCTTTGTACACAAAAAGCAATGTTTTAACCGTGTCAACAGCCAAAAAAATAAAGCGAAATGACAATTACTGCTCCTAGAATCAAAAGCAATCGATTGACGTTCCTCGTGCATCAGCTTGCAAAATATGGAGTTTCAAAGCTGTTTTTAACTTTCACCTACTAATCATACAGACATGCTACAGTCATTACTTTGCTGAACGCATTTCAGAAGAGAAAAAAGAATCTATTTTCCGAAAAGTACTGCAACAGTTTTAAATTTCATAGCTTCCACATCACACGCAATCTATATTGCTGTGTATTTAACACTAGGCACTGAGTGTCATGCGTTTGTCTGTAGCTGCTGACTGCAAGCGTCCGTACATAATTATATGTGGTTCCGTGTTTTTCACTTTTTTACGGATGAGAGCAAGTAAGAACAGCATGCCAGATCGAATTTTTTTGACAGGTATTTGTTCTGCGTGTATTGTGGGCCTAAACTATTAAAATAAATAATTTTGAAGTAGCGCACGTTTCTTTGATAAAATATTCCCCTGCAAAAATATTCTATAAATTACTGTTTACTGTCCCTTAACTCATTTCTTTATAATCCACTTGTAAGCGACTCATACACCTGTATAAGGAATCTTCTTTACTGATGGTGTCATAACATTCCTAACAACTAATAAGAATCTGTGAATCAGGCTTACGGGAATTCTGAGGTGAGGAGCGATACAAAAGAAAATTCTAACACGAAAATGTATTGGAGCAGTGGGTGTCAAAAATTATTAATCTTAAAAATCAGATTCGTCTTCATTTAAAAACAAAGTCATTGAAGTCATTGCAGATTTTACTGTTATATTTTCTTCGAATTGTGACTTTTCAAACCTTTACAAAGTGTAAAATGATGTGTGGTTGTGTGTGTGTGTGTGTGTGTGTGTGTGACAGTGGGGCCATTTTTGTATATTTTTTTATATCATCATCGGCATCGTCGTTTTTGAGGTCATCATCATTATCAGCAACAGCATATTAAGCGGGAAAAACGTGTTATCATCAGAAAGCCGTTATGGAACCAAATAACCAAACTTCCGGCGCCGAATTACAATTCGAACTGCCGACAAAAGATTTTACACACAACACAACCCTCGCGTCTTCGCTACCTGGGTCATCCAGCGATTGCCCCGTGCTGCGGCCTGCTGACATAATCCCTTGGGACACTCCACAGGATGCTATCAGCGCCGAAACAGAACAGTTAGTTGACACCCTGAAAGCATCCTTGGTTGCTCCTATCTTCTGCTTCATTGGCGGCCCCACCAACTGTCTGAGTCTGGCTGTGTTCTACAGGCAGGGGCTGAAAGAAAGGACCAACGTGTGTCTCTTCACGTTGTCTTTGTTGGACCTGCTGCACCTCATGTTCGTCGCACTGGTCTATGGCGAGCGTTTCTTCAAATTTTCTCCGGACACCCCGAGGTACGTACTGATGAACAACAAGCCAATCGATTCGGTGCAGAAAGGGAAAAGTATATATGACGTGTATTTAAAAGTAGAAGTCTTTCCTCTGGCATTCGCTCAATGCTTACAAAAGAGAACACAGCAAATCGTTGACGCAAAGCAAACAGTACGCAAGTGTCGCAGGAACCAGACTTAAAGAGAACGGAATGATGTCTCAGAACTTAACCGTCTGTTAGAGGAACAGCAGGGTACCTTGGCGGTAGAGAACAATTAGATCATAATGCACACATTTAAAGTCTACTCCAGAACCCAGATTTGCTGGAAGGTGATTAAGAAATTTTGCATTCGTCAGTTTACAACTGTTTTAGTCACATGTATTTTTTGGCTCCTGATGGTTAAGGAATGTCAGACTTAAAATCTTTATTGTGCCGCCAAGTTCGTCTTGGCTTTGTTGTCACATGGCCTCATGGCAGCACCCTTCAACGCTCCATCATTCCCGCCCCCAACCCCACCCCCACCCCCTGCCTTTATTTGCTAGTGCTCGTGAGATACAAAAACTTAGTTTTTCACATTCCCTTGAAACTCCACATGGGTGACGGTTTCTGGATAACGACTTGTGTTGTCTCAATCCATTATCAAACTTTTTGAGGCCAGTTGTAGGTATCACATATATATACTCTTCTTCGAGAGATGTCCGGGAGATTCTGTCATATATGGACACGTTCACATAAATATGGAGGTATCCAAAACCTTTGAAACCTGACCTGCACGAGCTGATCTTTTTGGTACTAGAGCCGTCAGTTAAGACAAAAGACAAAAAATAAGTAGCTTGTAAGTCTAATGCAAAATTTAGGTACAGCTTTAAATTATGAAACTTTTTTTTATATAAGCTGATTTTTTTTAAAATGGCGAGCCCAGGTTGGTCCATTTAAGTTCGTGTGCAAGTTCACTCAGTTAAGAACAACCTAAAGAAAATCATCGAGATGCTTTTAATTTTATTTTGAATATGGTTTAATAATAAACATTTCTGCGTTCTGCAGTATAGGTCCAGTGCTTCAAGTCTTGCTAGAAAACCATCTGTTTGGTATGTACGGTGCATCGTTTGCATCTGGTTTCGTGTCAACCGTTGTCGCCAGCGAGAGGTGTTTCTGTATCTACTTTCCACTTCACTCCAACACTGTCCTCAAGGCAAAGACCATGGCCGTCTTCCTTCTGGTATCTACACTTATCATCACGTTTTCCTTTTACGTCATCACCGAGAAATACAAAGTCATCTGCGTTGTGGACGCCGTTCACAGCAAATCGTTTCTGCAACTAGCGACCTCCACAGGCTACTACCTGCAAAATAAGAGTATAGTCGACGTTTTCGATAGTGCAATATACGGCTGCTTACTTCCAGCTTTATTTAACACTGTGATCGTTGGAACTGCCATTGCAATGACTATCAAACTGAGGAAAGTCATAGCTTGGAGACAGCAATCATCGATGACCATTCCAAAGAAAGAAATATTACTCACCAAGTTGCTGATTGTGTTATCAGCGCAGTTCGCGATCCTCTCCATGCCTAACATTATATTTAGAATTATGTGTGCGTTTATGCCGGACTTGAGCAGCATCGGGAAATACTATAACACGCATTTTCTTATGTTAAGCTTAATCGAAATGGCCTCTTTCATGAATGCTTCCTTACATTTCTTTGTCTACCTCTCCGTGGGCTCCAGATACAGGAACACTTTGATGTCGTTGTTTAGGAAGGGATCACCAAAATATCTGCGGAGTTCAGAAGTATCCGAGACGTAAATGCTATACTGTGAAAAAATTAATCCGTTGGGTAAAACCCATCAGGGAAGCTTTGATTTTTATAAAACCAATCAAATAAAGAAAGATGTTTTTGAAACATTTGCTTTTAAGTTCATCAAGCCCATATATATCTTTACATATGAGAAAATATTCAAGTGTCTACTTTGTGTTGTTTCCGGAATATCTGTTGATACTGAGGGGTACCTCAACTGTATCTGTTTTACATTTTCAGCTGATGGACGATATGTGTAACATGTTTATCCGCAGGCTTTACTGAAGCATGACTAATACAATTCGCTGTTTATCAATGAAAATTATACCTGACAGGCTTTGATTGTGAGGACTTGAATCCTAGCATGGCCGTTCACTGCGCCTTTGCGTTTCCACTTAAATGTGTTTCGTCCAGAGTATCATCTCATACTCAGCTCTTAATACATTAACAAACTTTTATTGACTGATATGCCAAAACTCCTGACACTAAGACCTTACATTGGTAAGAGACGGGTAAATAAATTAAAAAATTTTCTGCTTATAGTCCTGCTCCTGTCTCTAATACCCGAGCGTGTTAGTTCGCAAAGTGCAGTCTGTTTCGTCATTTCCGTTGGCAGTTGTAGCCACGAAGAGTGAAACGCAAGTAAATGAAGACCTCAGCTGTTAGGTATCTTAATGCGTAGCAAGGAGAGGGAAAGGGTTGGGGAAGAGGTTGTAAGGTTGCCACGGGGCTCCCTAGGGTTGTGCTAACTAGGAAAACAGCGGGGCACTGGCGATGTCATGTCGCTCCCAACCGGGAACGAAAACAAATCGGCTGCATTCTAAACACAGTTGGTAACATTATAAGCAGGCAGTAAGGTCTCCTTGTTTGTGTCTGCGAACGACTAGAAACTATTTATAGGGATCGTCACAACACCTTTGGTCACAAGGGTGGTACACGGACTCTGAAAATTCAGCAAAAGAAATCCTCGCAAGGAAAAAACAAAAACGTGGAGGAAGTGGCAACAGAAGGGGAAAGGGGCCCCCCTACTGCATTTTATTTGGCTATATTCGTGTCTGTGTTGCAAAATGGAGGAGACCTGCGAAGAAGAGGAGATTTTTCAGGACAGCAGTTGCGAGTATTGAGTACAACAGTCTTGCTTTCTTGTTTATTGAGCCACGATATAGCTTAGACCAGTGCTGCAATATATATATATATATATTAAGTTTTCGATTATTCAACCATCTTTCAAGAACAAGAAAGGCCAGACGGTTTTTACAAAGTATTTCTAAACTTTCCTTTTCGGGTAATTTTTGCAATAACTTTTGAGAAAAGTGAAAACAATGAGGATACAAAATTATTCAATAATAGCTAAACGTCTGTGGAATTGAAACCAGTCTTTCATATACAAGTTTATGCTTGCATAAAAGGTCACCACTCTTTCGGATTCATACGTCAGCCAGGCTCATTTTCTTTGTTCGAGTTCAACAGATGCCAATTGTTACATTTTTGGTACATTTCGCCAGCTTTATTACAAGTCCTCTCTAAAATATTACACATCCTCTCGACGTGAAGCTATCAACCAGACAGCCAGCCAGCCAGCCAGCCAGCCAACCAGCCAGCCAACCAACCAACCAACCAACCAACCAACCAACCAACCAACCAACCAACCAACCAACCAACCAACCAACGGTTTTCCTTACGTAAACGTTGATCAGATTTATGTGCATCCATAGATACGAACACTAATGTAAAATAGCACAAAATCGTACATAAACACATATGTTTATTGCTGGTGAGTGAAAAGGTTTTTTAAGAAAACCAAAAAGCCTTTTCTATTTCATGAATATTTGTCCAAGTTCGGAGAACTTGAGCAAATGAATACATGTCTGACAAACTGCGCATAACATGCAGTTACGCCACAAGTGGCTGGTGATCGATAAACTATTTTTTCCATCGACCAGACTGAAGACCTAAATTGTAATGTGGCACAGATCGCTATGCTATGCTAACCACCACCCCCGCCAGAAACCCCCACTCAAAACCTTTGATTATCTAGGTGAGCAGGACCACGGAGAACAACATACCAAGAAGGGGCAGGAAGTGAGCAGGTTTATATAATCTCGTGCTCATATTTTGTTCCAGTTGCAAGAAAAGCAAGGAGTAGCACGAATGCAATAAAAGATTTAGCAGGTAAAACTGAAAAAGGGACAGCCCCCAGCTTAAATGCCAGCATGAATTGATTTCAGCACTTTGTAAATAAATATCGACCAGCCATAAGAAAGCTTCCAATTGTATCTTTTCTTGTTTGTCTGCTTCACTCAATGAATGCCATATGTGTGGCTTCATTTTGAAAGCTCAGCCCTGTGCCGCATGATGCGCCTCTGCCTTCAAACAAAAGTCACAGTTTTTTTTAAAATTTCGGCGCGTCTTCCAGAAAGTGGTCTAAGGGAAGAAACTGTTTAATCAGTAGCTCGTTCAATTTCATTTATAAGGATGTCTTCCTTTGACAATGAATTGACGTTGGTTTTAGAAAAACATATGGGTTTTTTCCATCTGCCCTCAGCTAACCAAAATGACATACTTAAGCCGTACATAAGCGGATTTGTGTTAAATGGATTTGCGGTTACCTCATTGCTGCTGGATTTTAACTAACCTTGTCGAGATGACAAAGATTAAGGTAAAAAAAGAAGTTTATTTAGCATTTGTTTACATTTAGTTTGTTTCTTGTGTGTAGCGCTTACGGTTATTTCTTGAGATTTTTACACATTCATCCTTAAACGAACGTCCGTCTTTGTCCTCATGTGGGAGTTTTCTTTACCCTTTAACGTGTCGTCCTTGCGCTCGCTCCGCACGACCGCAGTTAAGTTGACGACATATGTGTAAGTAGAAACTATTCTCACTGTCTTACGACTTTTATATGCGCCGCTTTTATATGGCGCGACTGGCTGAGAGGCAGGTGACATCAGCAGGGCTCAGCTGGCGCGACCCCCTGACATAGCCGCGCCAACACCTTCCTGGTGAAAAACCTTCCTTAGTAGAGAAAAACGCCAGCTCATGCCCCGCTTCCAGAGAGGCAGATCAGTCCCGTTGTCAAGAGTGTGGTTCTGGTGGGTCAAGGACAGTACACCATCGATTCGAGGTGTGACCCATCCACGACCCTCTGGCTCTAATTAATCCCTTTATCCCTTTGTTCAAACAGCCATCTAGCCGCTCAAATCATAACCAGCCCAGGTTAGTTCCTTTTCACACCTATAATCAGGGGTACTGTCTCTAGAAGCAAGGGCCAAGGTGTTCCATACAGCTGGAAAGGGGAGCCTTAGCTCTAGAGCAGGTGTGAGGCTGGACTTGTGTGGTTTAGGTGGAAAATTAGGGGGAAAATTACGCATCAGGGCTTTGATGTAGCCGAGAGGTGTAAACCGCCAGGCGGGTAGGGGGAGCATCTATGTCCACTCGAGGTGTCCACTTAGGGGCGTGTTATTGTAGTTGACACGGTGTGTGGCTTCTACTGTCTCTGTCCTGATTGGTTGATGTATGTTACTATCTTGATGACCACGTGTATGGGAATGCAAGAATGTACGAATGAGAAGTACAATAAAAGGACTGGTTTAATCAGTCAAATCATCTAAGGGGGCCTGGATAGCTCAGCTGGGCGAGCTGCGGACTAGCAGATGGAGATTGCTGGTTCGAATCCTGGTGTGGCCAAGGATTATTTACTGGAGTTAAACATTGTGCAAACTCCATTCGGCCATCTCCCCGCACATTAAACTGCCTGTCCGCACTGACCATCTTGCTGCAGCCATCAGTCTGGTGGTTCTTTCAGTGCATAGTTTAGTAATAGGACCCCATCCCCCATAGTGCGAAATCACCGCGAGGTGGAAGCACTGTCCCTCTAAATAAGCACCACCACCACCACCGTCAAATCATCTATAGCCCAGTCTCCTGTGAGGCGGTCGGCTGCGAGGTGGGGGCGAACAACCCTCCAGGCTACAGTCCACCACCCCGAACGGGTACAAAGCCTATTCGCGATTCTCTTGTAAAGCCGCGGTCAGAGCTATAAAGGCAGCCGATTGCAAAAGCCGATCGCCGAACACCCAACAGTTCTAGGGAAGTGACTACAGGAGACTACGACCATTATCCGCGACGTGGACAGAGAACCGGTAGCTGCTGCACAGGGGTGACTCTTGCCAGTCGGGAAAAGAACTCGGGCATTCGGACCGTTGCTAGACTGTGGAGCTGAGAGACGTGGCGTCTGCGGTATTCCTATCCAGCATCGTGAAAGTGAGTTTACGTACAGTGTAGGAAAATAGGACACGATTAACTCAAAGATAGTTCTCTTGAACAAGCTTACGAGAAAGTAGACATCGAACTTGTTGATCTGTCGGTTGTCCAACGGGACAAGTTATTGGTAGAATACGCACGGTTATCTCTTGTGATCGTCAACCGATCGTATTGTGTGTTAAGACGCCGGCATGACGTCATTTTCTGAGTGGTTAGCACGCCCGAAAAGGATACGGTTTTCCTTGCGCTAACCGATGTGAGCTATCGGTAAACATAACCCGGTAAACAACGTGTGCGTGTAGATACGTATTGCGTCGCTGGGATGAATATATGCGAGTGCGAGTGATTGTTCTACATATGTCAGGAGATGTATATTGGAGCATCATTCATTGTGTAGTAGAATACTCTATGTGTGTAAATGTAAATAAATAGAATAGCTTATTATCGCTGCCCTCTTTTATTAAGCTGTGCGCGTGACAAGCAAGGGGGTGGGGGCTTGAGCCGATTAGGAAATTGACGAAATTAGGCAGCGATCGCATTGTTAGTTTCCCCTTCTTGACACATTTTTATGATGTTGTAACTCTAGTTAACGAGCAGACTAGTGAAACAAATAAGCGCCATACCCCTAGACATACGAGAGAGCAAGTGGATGTCAGCATCGAGGTCGGCTTTTACGCGGAAGTGTTCGAGAGGTCTTCAGGATATCTACTGGTGAACATATCCAAGGAAGGAGCGCTCCAACGTACAGACTGTTATGCTAACTGTATGAAGCATTGAGGAACGAGTGTTGTGTTATGTGAGTGTTGTGCATCACGTGGTCATTCTTTTCTCATATGCAAGGAAGAGATTAAGGTACGTGGTTTATTTTGTTGAACTGCGAGGAGGGTGATGGAGGGCGGTATAACATGTTACTGCAGACCTAGCTCGAACAGAAGGAAAATGCGGGACGCCTAGAGTTTAACGAATTGCATCAGATATTGATTGTCTTGGTTGTAAATACTCGCTGTTTATGTCAACAATACATTCTTCTTTTTTGTGTTCACTGTATAACGGTGTTTTGAGGTTCTTTATGGGAGACAGTGCACGTACATGACTGTATTTATGTGGGCGCATGTGGACTGGGGATGTGTGTGCTTCTGTTGCTGAAGTTTGCGTAAGGGGGTAGGGGGGTAGCGATCTGGGTGTCTTATCTATGTATTGTCCGTCACTTTGTGTGAATGCGTCCGAGCGCTGCGAGCACTTGGTAGTTTGGTTTGGCGTATTACGAAATATATTATTGTTTTGCTAATTTTAGTGTGCCTCGTAAACTGCTCAAGCAACGTGTAGCTGCTTCTATTTTTTTCATACATTATGCAGTATATGATACTCGTTTCTACAGTCGCACCAAACACTTACGACGGTGGTTGCCGTACAACAGCTCATTTTATTAAAATGTAAGACAGGGCAAAGAAATAGATGCCTATTTTTATTTTCCTTTGTGCTTCATTGTCACCACTGGGAGAATTTCTTTTGCTCTTGACGGGTCGACTTCTCTGCTCGCTCACACGACCACCATCAAGAGGGTGAATTATGCGTAGGTGAACCATCACTGTATTACTAAAACTATTTAATATGACTTCTCAATCATATGGCGGAGCCCCACCACCTACAATCTCCCATAAAGAACCACAAAACACCGTAATACAGTGAACACAAAAAAGAAGAATGTATTGTTGATATAAACAGCGAATATTTACAATCAAGATAATATCTGTTACAACTCGTTAAAACTCTAGGCGTCCCGCAATTTTCTTCTGTTAGAGCTAGGTCTACAATAGCCTGTAATACCACCCTACATCACCTGTGTGAGAGAGAGAGAGTGTGTGTGGGAGGGAGGTGAGAGAAAATGTTAAAGAGAGAGAAGGAGGGGTGAGGAAATTAAGGGAAAAGGAGGGAGGTGGAGGGTCAGTGTTTAAGGTTGAGTCCTGTGGGTGCCATGGTACCAAAATGGGTAATGAAGTAGGACTCCATATTCTTATGGTCAGTGGAGTCGCCCTTCATTTTCCAGATACCACAGACCCTCATGTTGTCAGCTGTGGGTGGGGGTGTACTGAAATGACGTGCAACTGGTGTGTTTCTGCGATGTTTAGTGTCAGCTAGATGTTCTGTGAAGCGGGTGTAGAACAGGGTGGGACAGAGGGTGCATGTGATGGCGTAGACAAGGTTGCTGTTGGTGCAGGTGAAGTTGCGTTTGATGACAAAAGTGGTATTGGGTGTTTGGAGTTTTGTGGCGGTGTTCAGGCAGGGGCAAAACTTGTTTTAAATTTAATTTGGACTTTCCTCCAAGCGGCAATCATTTGTTTTTCTTTTAAGCCGTTTTTTATTTAATGAATATTTTTCCAAGTTCGGAGAACTTGAGTGAAGGAATACATGTCTGACAAACTGCACATGACATTCAGTTACGCCACAAGTGGCTGGTGATGGATAAACTACTTTTTTTCCATCGACCAGACTGAAGACCTAAATTGTAATGTAGCACAGATAGCTATGCTTTGCTATGCTAACCACCACCTCCTCCCCTCCCCCCTCAAAGAAACTTTTGGTTATCAAGGTGAGCAGGACCACGGAGAAAAACATACCAAGAAGGGGCAGAAAGTGAGCAGGTTTCTATAGGCTTGTGCTCATATTTGGTTCCAGTTGCAAGAAAAGCAAGAAATAGCATGAATGCAATAAAGGATGCAGCAGGTAAAACTGAAAAAGGGACAGTCCTGAGCTTAAATGTCAGCATAATTCCAGCACTTTGTAAATAAATATACAATATCCAGCCATAAAAAAGCTTCCAATTATATTTTTGCTTCACTCAGTGAATGCCGTTTCCCTTCATTTTGAAAGCTCAGCCTGTGCGCCATGATGCACCTGCGCCTTCAAACTGAAATCACAGGGTTTTTTTTAAATTTCGGCGCGTCATCCAGACCGTGGCTTAAGGAAAGAAACTGTGTTTAATCAGTAGCTCGGGCAATTTCATTTCTTCATTTGACCACGAAGTGACGTTGATTTTAGAGAAACATATGGGTTTTTTCAATGTGCCTTCAGCTGACCACAATGGCGTACATAAGGCATACATAAGGCGGATTTGTGTTAAATGGATTTGCGGTTACCTCATTGCTGCTGGATTTTAACTAACTTTGAGGAGATGCCAAGATTAAGGCAAAAAAAGTTTATTCAGCATTTCTTTACATTTAAAATCAGTTTGTTTCTCGTCCGTAGCGCTTACGGTTATTTCTTGGGGTTTTTTTTTACACAAACTCCCTAAAACGAACGCCCGCTTTTGTCGTCACATAGGAGTTAACTTTCCCCTTAACGCGTCGTCCTTGCGCTCGCTCCGCACGACCGCCGTTAAGTTGGCAACATATGTGTAGGTGGAAACTATTCTCACTGTCTTAAGAGCCCCCATCCACCTACAATCTCCCCACAACGCAAGGAATAACAAGACTCCATAATACAGTGAAAAGAAAGAGAATGTTATTTACAGATAGGGAGTATTGACAGGATGAATAATAATCTCGGCTCATTGACAGAAGATGAATCTCCGGCTTTCTTTCTGGTTAACTAATATGCGTTTCCTTCCACCACTTGCCTTACTATCATATCAATGAATACACATACCTGTTTCAACTGAACACACACATACACACACATACACACACATACACACACAAACACACACCATGACCATGTGTAGAACACACAACACTTTTACCTGGTAGTTTGTACAGTTCATACTTTCTACAGTTCCTCCTCTCGCCCGGTTACCGTAGAGATTTCGCACAACAGAGGAACACGTGCAAGAGTCACACACCAGTCTTGGGGGAACACCACAGCTCCCCCGAAGAATACCTTGCGCTAGGCAACTGGTCTACTCAAGACATGTGTTTCTGACACTAGACTTCACAGAAGTCTAGCAGAACAGGGTACACTTGGCTCTTCAGCAAGACTGAACCTTTCAGGCTTCAGTAGGTTTGGCAGAAGATGCCTCTCGCAGGAGTTTTGGCAGAAGATGCCTCTCGCAGGAGTTTTGGCAGAAGATCTATTCACCGGTGATTTTGGCTAAAGATGACTTGGCATTCTAAACCAGTCCTATCATTCGTTCATCCTTGCATTCACGTACACGAGGTCATCGAGATAGTTGCATACACCATCCAATCAGGACAGAGACAGCAGGAGCCAAAGCCCGGGTTAACTACAAGAACACGCCCCTAAGTGGACATCTCCAGTGGACATAGCTACTCTCCGCTCCCCCCTCCCCCACCAGTTCACACCTCGGATACAACAAACCCCCTGGTGGTCGACAATACGCTTTCTTCGCTTCTTTCTGATCTCCCCCTTAACTAATCCCTACCGGACTCACCTATAACACCTGCCCCTCGCCCTAGAGGCAGTACGCTGACTAGAGATGTGACTAGCGACCTAACCTGGCCTGGTGATGACGGGAGCAGCTGGATGGCAGCTTGAACAAGGGGATAAAGGACTTAATTTAGGCAAGAAGATTGTGGATAGGTCACACTTAGAATCTGTGGTGCAACCTCTTTGACCCCCCCCCCCAGACCCCAACTCGTGACAGTGTTAACGAACCACCACAGACAATTCGATATGGCGGCACTCATTGATTTCAAATGACCCTTCCTTGACATTTGCATGGAGATTTTATATAGAAGACACAAAGGGGGTGGGGGAATAGCACACAGGTTTTCTTAGTATTTTAAAAATCTCGTTCATACTCTAGTAGACAGTATGGAAAACTGACCCCAAAGTCAGTTTCCCCGCCCCTTTTATGTGGTAGTGAGAAGTGTCATGTCTCCCGAAGTTGCACGACTTCACTGAGAATATCCCCTCTGTTCTAAAAAAAAAATGGAATGTTCACCTACATAGGGACTTACAGCTTTCACGTTCTGGCACCTAAAGGCGTTAACAGGAGTCATTTGCGGAGCCCCGGATCTTAAAAAAAAGACTCACTCCACTCACGCGCTCGCTTACTCACTCACTCGTACGTACGTATGAATCTCTGCTCGCGCGCGTGCACGAACCTATAAAATCAAGGGACCTGAACACAGCAAAACCTGACTGCCATCCCGGGGTTGAAGGCAGTTGATAAATTACATATTCGATGACACACCTAGTTTCTGACAGTGTAGAAAGGGAGAAACGGCCGACCAGAAAAGATACAGATTATACGAAATCTTGGGCGCGAGCGAAAAACCAGCCGGCAGCAAATTTAATGCTTGAAATTTACCCCTCTGCTATCAGACCGCCATCATTTCTTCGCACGCGCCGTCTTCGTCACTGGAGCGTCTACAGCACTTCGCATGCCCTCGCCCCTGCACATGCGAGTCGACTCAAGCCGTAGGAGCGAGGGCCTCAGATTGTACCAGCCACCACCAGCAGGCGGGTGGGCACCAATATTGCTCTTTTGAGCACAGTCTGTCTATCTCAGCTCTCTACAGTTTCTGCCCGCATTTGAACTTGTGAGAAATCCTTGTTGTGTCTGTTATTTCTTAGTATACTTGATTACGTACGTAGACTATTGCCTTCCCCGTCTGTTCTCCTGTCATGTTTAATTCTGTAATCTGTCCGCCAGCGCGTTCCTCCGTAGAGTTGTAGAATGTGAGCTTTCTGTCTGCATGTCTTGCCTCTGTGACAGTCAGCCGTTCAATCAGTCTGTCCGTCTGAGATCCTCCCCTCTGTCTGTCCGTCCGTCTCTCTGCGTCCCACAATCTATCTGGCTGGCTGGCTGGCTGGCTGCTGATTATAATATCTTGTAATAAAACTGCATAAAACTCCCAAACGATTAAAGTTAAATAGATGCGTAAAGTCTATTCAATCATTTGCTATAAGGCAACCGAAACCAAGAAAAGAAAGTAAAACTCGCGATATCTTCTATCCTTAATCTCAATCCCCCGCACTGGAGCTCTTGGTCTTTCCTCCTTTTCCTTCCACCCCAACCCTTTCCAATCAACCCAAGGGTCGAGCGCCCAGGGGGAAACGTGCCTATCAACGACGCGTATCCCCAATAATTCCGATCCTGAATTTTATCTGCTCAAGATCAGAACGAGGCTAATAAATCAAGTTTTTTTTTTCCTGCTTGGTGAAGTAAGTAAGAGCCACGATGCCATGACACTGTGCCGGGGGCCGCTCTCAGCCTGGATCAAAGACTGTTTCCCAGGTTGGAAGCAAGCAGTGATGATAGTCAGGCCCCCGAGAACTTAATCTCTAACGTCACTTCCGACTTTTCTCCACCTTCTTTCCCTCCCCTTTCCCCACCTTCCCATAAGTCTGCCTCTCATTTTACCGTCCCATGATGCTTGGGATATGAGCTGAAGTGACACCTTCCTTGGGGAAACGTCGCCACAGCAAGGACGCTCACTTTTGATCGTCGGTTTAAGAAGGCCAGCCGGGCATTAACTAACAGCACACTCTGCCCCCTTCTAAATTTCCCAACGAGGCTCAGACCACTTCTAATGCATTACTTTGTTCGGGGGAGTGGCGAAGGATGTCCTAGTTCGTCCTGGGTAATTACCCAAAATCTAGTTTACTGTAGTGGCGTACGAACTTCTTTTTTGGATTCAGTCAGTAAAAATAAAGTTAATCAAGTCGAAAAAATAAAAAAATACACTTTCGCTGGACGTTGTCATAAGATAACACGATCGAGTAAATGACTGATAATGAAAAACAATAAGTTGACACAATCATAAACTCTATTCGCCCTATCTTTACAAAAATCACAGAGACTTCAAGGTTCATATTCTTTCCACCCTTTTATTTCTAGTGACAAATTGTCTCTCTCTCTCTCACACACACACACACACAACACATATGCGGAAGAGTATTAACCTCTGACTTACCCAAACAACCCTCTCCGTGTGTGTGTGTGTGTGACAGACAGACAGACAGACAGACAGACAGACAGACAGACAGACGTTGCAGTTTATTTTGGGAAAGTGCTTCCACCCGTCGGGGATTTCCCACTATAGGGGTAAGGGGAAGGTGGTAGTTGTTGGCTGGGGGCGTGCTCTGATTGCGTCTGCTGAGCTGGTGGTGATGGAGGCTGTTGTTGTTCTGTGGTGTCCTTGCTGCTGTTGTTTGCTGCTGTCGCTGTCTGTGGTGGCTGTTTCCCACTGAACTATCCCTAAGTGCTAGACTTTGTATCTTTCTTATATTCTTCTTTTTGGTTAGTGTTAAATTTCTCTCCTTTTTTAAATGACGCTTTGATTTCGGATTTAAAAATATTTTTAGATGTGTCTTGCTATTTACTACCTGGACTGTAAGCTCAAGCATGTGCTGCCAAAGATCTTTGGGTGGGTTAAGAGCTGATTTCAAATTTAGTGCTAGTTTATATTTGTTTAGTTCTTCTTAAGTTTTCCCCTTTCTTTGCTATTTAGGTTGCACTCTAACAGCACGTGCGTTGTGTTAAACCTGTCACCACAGCTACAACTTAGTGGATTTTTGTACGTCATGTGATATTCGCCATTTAATCTCATTCTGCTTATTCTTGCCTGGTTTGTTCTAGTACATTTCAATAATATTAGACTGTTACTCGGTAGTTCTTCTATTTCCTTTCTTGTTCCTTTAGCTTCTTTTTTGTAGGTCTCTTCCCATTTTAGTTTGATTGCTGGCTTAATAGCTAATTTCCTTTCTTCTGCTGAAATAGGCGTGTTTATTTGGATAAGCTTAGAGAAATTTTACCCTTATGCCTTTATTGTGTAGTGTATTTACTTGAGATAATATTTTGTACACTAGATGTAATTTTTCTGATGGTTTGAATCTCAACATCAGCCACATTTGTTTCCTCGAAGTCCTGGTTGCATTTCTCAATGCTAGGTTGTGGAGTAGGTTTGCCTGTCCGGTGTTTGTGTGGTGTGGTATGCGTCTGACTGGATAATCTGCAGGAAGGAACTGTATCTTATAATAGTAACTTTCTGCTCTTTCTTTAATTATTAAGTCTGTTGGTTTTTGTCCTGTCTCTGCCAACACCGCTAGGTTAGGGGTGCACACATGGACACCTAAGACTACTTTTAGGGCTATAGCTTGTACAGACTGAAGTTTATTTATTTGTTGGGCTTTTAAATGGATTAGTAGAGGGGCGCATACATCAATCTCGACATTACATGGGCTTGGTACAGGTTTAATAAAGACTTTGGATTTATGCCCCATCTATTATATGTCACTGCTCTCATTAGGTTTATTGCCTGCTTAGCTGCCTTTGTTATTTTCTCCACATACGGAGTCCAACTTGCATTATCGGTAAAGATGACCCCTAGAAATTGAATCTGGTTACTGTAATTAATAGCTACTTGATTTAATTTTAGCTGTGGATAATCTATCTTCAGTGACCTGCCCCGCCGTCTGACAGTCATCACAACGCCACTCCACTACTCACCGGCATCGCCTACCTCCCTCGCGAACTGGGCGGGGCACAGGTGTTCAAGAATAAATAAAGGATCATCGAGGTAGAAGTGTGATGTGCGAAGATCACCAACCTCACTTTCTGTTTCTACTCATCTGGTGTTGCAGACACGGGGGGGGGGGGGTGTCGTTCAGGGTTCGCAGTCGGTCAAACAGATACTTGATTACACGTTTCCCTTGCTCGCCTCGCACGGACTTCAGCAGTCTGGCGGCTGGCTTTGTCACCAGCGTCTCCCCCCCCCCCAACCACACTGTCAGCCGGAAAACCTGTTCAAGATCAAAGACAGTAACTTCGGGATGGCTCTGGAGCCAGTCAGGCCGGTTGACAAAGTGTTGCCTTTTCACCTTTTACACGGTTTGCTACGTCACACTAAAGTCTTTGTCGGCTTACGACTTCATTCTTTCTCTCCCTCCCTCCCCCCCACCTTTTACTTCAGCCAGTTTGCGCATGTCTTCAGAAGAAGACGACGATCACGGGCAGGCGGGTATGTGGGGGGGGGGGGGGAATGGGGAATTGACTTCAGCGAGTAGGCAGATTGACTTTAGCAGAGTGGGCGAATCGACTTCGGCGAGTAGGCAGATTGACTTTAGCAGAGTGGGCGAATCGACTTCGGCGAGCGATCGAAACGAACGATGGAGTGGGCAAACCGGTTGGGCGAAAAGAAAATGAGTGAACAGGCCGCCAACGCACTCACGCATACACACACCCCCTTCCTCTCCCCCCTCCGAATACAGACCCATCGACACACGTGCATATCTGTACACAAACCTGAAGCTGTGATCACACTAGCTGGTCATCTTCTCCACTGATTTTTATTTTGTGATGTTTAAATTGCATGTAAAATAAAGAACTATAAATTAAAGGCTTAGCAGCGTAAAAGCTATCGGCTTAAAGATGCAAGTCTTTTTTAGAAATACCAGACGACCGGTAGGTGTGGGGTGGGTGCAGTGGAGGGGAGGGGTAACAATTCTTCGTTTCGCTTTCTGTGAGAGTCTGCTCTTTTTGGCAGTGCTCAGAAGGAAAAAAAACCTCGGGATAATTATTTTACAAAAACATTTTATCTCTCTCCTTCTCCTCCCCATTCTCTCTGATTGCCCAGCTCCCCCTCCCACGCACACCCACATACACACTCATGCGTGCGCTCACGCTTTCTGGTTTATGAAATCGTTTACTTTTTGTCTCTCTCATTCTCATAATTCTCTCATACATCATTGTTGGGTCCGTGCATGCATAACCCACCCCTTTTCGCCATAGATACCCTACTCAATCGAGATCGTTCCGGATGCAAGTCAAAACTGAGATTAGATTAGTATCGCGGCGTGTAAAATATAGACTGAATCCAAGCAGATTTTTTTTATTTCATAGCACTTTTGTTTACTGTATTTAAATTGTTCTAAGCGACTAAACACCCTGATGTTCATCCTGGACCCAGCAAGAGTGTACACAATCAGACGCTGGCAAAAACTCTAACCTTTCCCCCCTCCCAACCCTACGCATCTTGCACTTAAGCCACATTACATCTCCCATGTGGCATGCTGTTTGGTCGTCTGCTAAATAGCTCCACCTCCTTGTCTCCCACGAGAGGTCGTAAGCGGCCAGCATCGCTGGCTGATTGGCTAGCACGGTCTGGAACGGGGCGGTGCCTCTACGATGATTGACAGGTCAGAGAGCCCGATAGCCGGCATGGGCACTTGACAATTTCACTTGCTTTCATTGCGCTGCAGGGAGGTTTGCATTGCCGTATCCAGCCGTATCCCGCGTCAGAAGTCTCGGCATCCCCAGCCGCATAAAGGATGATCCGAAGAGGTCGGATAGACACCAGGTTCTCAAGGGAAGGCACGGTGTCTGCGCGCCTTTGATGGTGTTCGGGGGCCGGACGGGTCTTAAAACCATCGGCTGCGTCACTGGCCGTTCGGGGTCCGAGGAAATCTTGTCCGTGAGGGCTACCTCCTGCCAGGACGAAAGGAGACGGCGGGTCCTTACGCAGCGTGAGGCCTGGTTCATTAGGTTGAAGGACATGGTCGGACTACCTCCGTTGTCAGCCGCAAGGACATCGTTGTGACGAGCGAACCCCCTTGACCTTCACCTGCAAGGAGTACGTTCTGGGAGTATATGCTATTCTTCAGTAAGTGTATTTTAATCATGCACATTTCTCAACGAATTTTTCTTTTAAAAAATGGGTTGTCTGCTATTCTGGCCTGTTATTGGGTCTTAAGATTTGTCTTGTCTTGGTATATGCTATTCTTCAGTAAGTGTATTTTAATCATGCACATTTCTCAACGAATTTTTCTTTTAAAAAATGGGTTGTCTGCTATTCTGGCCTGTTATTGGGTCTTAAGATTTGTCTTGGTATTTGTCTTGGCTGCATATAAAGATGAGTACGCTTCAGTGGCCACATCGGTTTCTCGGCTTTATTGTTGTCAAGAGAACACAGTGCGCAGCTCATCTCCATAAAAGAGACGGTTAAAATCGTTTTTCACAACTAACGCATCCTTCTGATCTTTGAGAACCGTTTTCTTTAGTGTAACCCGTACCCCGTGCCCTGCGCCCAGTTAACGAACTCTTCACTTCGGAAACATTCATAAGCTTGGATTTTACAAGTAAACCAAGACCCCGCTAACTTAAAGTGGTGAGAGGAAGGGGGAAGGAAATTTTAAAGGTTTGGCGATCTGCTCGGAGCAGAGGTGCCTGATAGGGTTCTGTCAAGACTAGAGCCTTGGAAACACATTAACAGCCACTATAGCTGTTAAACACTTTCTCAAGCTAGGAGTCAGGACGAAGCGTGAAGAAGGGAAAGCAAACATTCGAGACACCGGAATCCACAGCCTGAGTCAGTTAAGCCCTTTTTTACAAAGATAACCCACCTCCGACAGAGCAATAGGGCCGTCGTTAAGTCCTTTATGGGAGATTTTCTGACAGAGTTAAGACTGATAATAACTAGCTTGTGTTTTTGTTGCCTCTGTGTGCCGCTAGACAGTCAGTACACTTTGGACACAGCCACTGTCATAAAAAATATATAAGAAATGCTAAGAAAATAGACAATGAAATACGAATAACATTTACCATTAGTCAAAATAACTATTTAAAAAGTTATCATTCTTTTTCCTCTCATTCTCTCTTCTTCGTCCTGAGTCTCTATGTTTCTAAGTTTCTTTGGTACAACAGGAAATTATCATTAAAAGAAGAGAAAACAGACTATAAAACACAAATAGCATTTACCATGAGTCAAAATAGCTATTTCAAAGGTAACCAATCTTTTCCTCTCATTCTGCTTCTGTCCTGGTTGTATGTTACTTTCTTAGAACTATTGTCCTACTGCCCTACTGTATGCAAAACTAATGTAAGGCGTGCTGTCTAAATTGCTTTGTTTTGTGTTTTCTTTCTTTTCTTTTTTCTTCTTTTCTTACGCAGTTTCTTTAGATTAATTTAAGCCTATTCATTCAATAGATAACCTGTTTAACGGATTTAAATTAGTGTTAAAGATAAACATTCCTATTAAATGTCTACAGCTCCTTATGTTTGTATACTGCGTGCTCGACAAAATATCAGTCGAAATATGGTTTATCTATTTATGTTTATTGTTAAGGACCCACGGGATCCTGATTGTCAGCAGAAAGATTTCGTCAGCAAGAAATTAGTTATATGAACTACTAACGTCAGTGCGCAAAGCGTGATATACTTTCATATAAAAAATAATATGTGGTCGCATGAATTGTGTGTTGAGGGAGGAGAGTATGGATGCATGGTACCTAGGATAGATATGCAGAGGACATGGTCTCTATGAGAACCTGAATTTATCTCTGTAATCGAAAACGTCTTACCCTTAAAAATGCAAACCGTGAGGGATTATATCATATAGTATTACCCAGTTCCCTCCTTCTCTGTTTTATTTCGGTCGCATCGTTTTTATAAATCAGATGTTGCTTTACCAGGAGTACCTTGATCTCATTTATGTCCGCCCTTTTATGTTTGAAAAGCATGTGGGATTGCGATTTTTTTCTCCATGATCCTGGTGTTGTCTACTTGTCCTTTGTCACACTATGATGTTTTCAGATGAGCGTGGAGCTGTCATCTGCCTGATGTGACAGGAGCGGACTTTAGACTGTGCTCGACAACCAGCAGCAGCAGTCATGATGATGATGGCTGATTATCGCAGCTGCCGCTACGACCACAACGCCTCCGCTTTCGGTGGTGGTGGTGGTGGTGGCGGGGGTGGGGGTGGATCGCTCAATGTCGGTGCGGCGCACTATAACGGAAGTGACCTGGCTGACCCCCGGAGCTTGATGGACATGTCGTACGCGCACGCCTCTGCTCAGGACATTTTTGCCCCACACCCTGGGGCATCCTACCCCAGGGGTCTGTCTCGTCAGTACGGAGAAATGTACGGGTATCCGGGTGGCCCTTTCTCGTCACAGCACTATTTCCCCGAGCAGCATCCCATGTCCTTGGATTTCAGACCTCGAGGGGTGGGCCCCACGCCCTCGCAGGACAAAGAGAAACATTTCTTGGGTCTGAACAAAGAGGACAGGACGCAGAGCTGTCGACCCGACGACGACGGTAAGGGGCACGCTAGCAACACCAACAGCACATCCGCGGCGAACAAGAACGGCACCCCCGTGACTCACCACAACCACAACCACAGTCACAACCACAGTCACAACCACAGCCACAACCACAACCACAACCACACCAGCCGCAAAGTACCGAGCGGCCTGTCTTCAGAGAAAACGACAGCGCCTGACATCGAGGCAGCGTCGCCTTGCAAGCCTTGCTCTCCGGCAGGTCTGCATCCGCCTGGCGGCAGCGCGGACGGCCCGGGGATGAACGTGAGCAGCGGCGGCGGCGGGCAGTGTCGGGGCGACGTCGGCGGGGCGAGTCGGCCCGAGGTCGGCCAGAGCGAAGACGACACGCTGGACAAGGACTTGGGCTCCGGCAACTCGGACGACGATTCCGACGATCACGTGCCGCACGTGCTTGCCCCGGGCTTCCACGGGCCCAACCGCCGCTGCCTGCTGTGGGCGTGCAAGGCGTGCAAGCGCAAGACGGTGGCCGTGGACCGACGCAAGGCGGCGACGATGCGCGAGCGACGGCGCCTCAAGCGCGTCAACGAGGCCTTCGAGATCCTGAAGCGGCGCACGTGCCCGAACCCCAACCAGCGGCTGCCCAAGGTGGAGATCCTGCGCAACGCCATCGAGTACATCGAGAGTCTGGAGGAGCTGCTGCACGGCTCGCGGGTGGCGCGGGCGGACGACGGTGCGCCGTGCGGCACGGACGGCAACTCTTCCAGCGGCGGCTCGGATTACATGGTGAGCTGCGCTGGTCCCTCCTCGCTTTACTTCCGTCTGCGTCGCCTCCCGTCCTTCTCGGGTTCTTCCCCCTTTTCCCGCTTCTTCCATTCCTTCCCATGCCCTCTGCTCTCCTCTTCCCTCCTCTGTACCTACTTCTTCCTTCTCCTTTTCTCGATCCCCCAAGCATCTGTATTCTTCCTCCTCGTTTGCTGGTCTTTCCTTCTCTGTATCTATCTTTCCACTCCTACGCCTTGAATACTGAGGCGGCAATAAACAACTTTTCTTCTCATCGCTCTTATCCTCCTCATCGTACTTCTAATTCTGCTTCTCTTCTTCTCACCCTTGTCAACACGTGAAGTGTTATGCCATGTCCTACTGATTGCTAAATGGGCGTTCAGTTTATCTCCTCTCACATTGATGTTCCCTAATGCCCCATTCACCTGTGATATTCACTTGAAAATTATGAAGAGAAAATAGAAACCCTTTTTCAGCCAAAACCCTCTCCAGCAACTTGGGATGTCCTTTTTTTAAACGGTCATATACACGGTCGGGTAGAATACAAATAGAAAACTCTTAGGTTAACTTTTTGGTACTGTTTACAGTGTTGTCTTGTGCACCCTGTGATGTGGTGACTGTGGTGGGTTGACTCTATCTACTGTAATACTGTACTGTTGCTGGTGGTTTGACATTATACACCGTGTGAAGTGAGCGTTTAATGGCAGCAAGTGAGAAAATATTTTCCCCTTCCCGGGTTTATAGTTGTATCAGTAAACCAGTCATTTAAAGCAGCTGCACAGAAATGACTGCAATACTCCACCCCAAAAATTGTTTTTTGACAGCACTGAATGTTGGGAGACGAATTACTACGTCAGTTGGGACAGACACGATTTCAAACAGTCACGGGCTGTCAGACTTCGAAATAAATAACGCTGTTGTAATAGAAATTCAGTCTCCATGTTTGTTTCCTTTCGCTCACTCTAAAATCTGCGAAATATTTCCGTGTGAATTTTAGGGGATTAATTTCTGCCTAGAGCATAAAAATCATTTTCGGCTTTGGAAAAAAAAACCCACACCACAGCGATGCAAAGGTTGAATTCTGACGAGTGATTGATGGGTGGAAAGAGAGCAGAAACTGTATAGAAGGCAACCAGGCTTAAAACAGCATATCGAAAAACGGGATAATGAAATCTGTACTAAAAAGCAATATTTCTGCCGCATCTTTGATGGATCTTTCCATTTTTGTTTGCTCAGCTGCTCGCAAAGTGATCGCCTTTGCAGTTTTTGTGATCTCGCACTGTCTCCTGCCGCCTGCTGTCACTCTCTCTGCTGGGTTTCAGAAAAGAGGATGCGATCTACCCATTGTTTTACCGACGCTTTTTTTCTCCCGGTTTCTCCGAGAAAGAAAACAAGGTTAATATTCTGCCAAGAAAATGTTTTGTGGTGTCACGGGGTGTAAAGTCTGCTGAATACATACGTAGTCACTAGCGTGAAATAATGTGTTTTAAGGACATCCAAGCTATTGTCGACAGTTTTTGTGAGTCAGCTAAGGCATCACTGTTTATTGTATTATTTATTTGTTTGTCATACACCATGATCGGGAATCTAGCAGCACATATTAACTGTATGTAGGAATGCAATCTTGTGAAATGCATTCACATCTACTCGTTGCGAGTGACCCTGCTTTTATAAAAACAAACAAACAAACAAAAAACAAAACAACAGTATCTGCTGCTTTCGTGTTGCGATCATCTGATATGCAAAGACGCCTGTATTTATATGTTAAGTTTAACAAAGAATTTATTTAAAGAGATACCTGTTTCTACTCGCTGGGTGTAACAATGAACTGATTTGTTTTTCATGTTAAGACCACTTTACACTCCCAAATTTGAAGAAAAAAAATTCCCGAGTTATCTGGGACAACGCCAAACATGTGTACCTAAACAAACGATTTCCCTTTTTCATTTATTTCTTCACTACTCATGTCCGTTTCTGATCCCCCCCCCCCCCACCTTCTCACCGAGCGAATAAATCGAATTCTACTCGCGTCCCGTAGAACACAACCCTGACTTTGACCTTTGTGGGCTGACGTCGCCCAAGACAAATGTTCTGAAGCTGCTAGGTGCTTCCCTCTTGTATGGCCATCTATATTATCTCAGGGTTGCCAGAACTTTTCTATTTACACAATACTTAGTTTTATGTGGCGACCAACTTCAATTTGTTAACAGCTTTCCCTGATGTTAATTTTTCCAACCTTGAAAATTTAGATTTTAGTTTTATTTTAATTCTGTCGTTTTGAATATATTCTTGCAGCTTTCCTATCTTCCAATTCGCCTTAAAATACTCTCAGTAATCTCAGTTTACTAACGGATTCGTAAAAATTTATTCCGTTTTGGCAGAAAGTGTTTTTATAGTAAGTTATGAAAAGTCCAATCAACTATGAAATTCGAAAAGCAGAATACTCTGTAGTTATTTAAATGCTGAATTGATGTTAAAGGGTTATGGATAGAAAAATCCAACAGAAGTTTTATGTAACTGGAAATCGATTGCTCCCCCCCCCTTCCCAAAGAGGCCCCCCCCCCCCCCAACACTATGAACACGCTGGTGCAGTTGTCTGCGTCTGGAATCTGAATTATTCTTGAAGACAAACAAACACGCATGCCCTGATGAACACACACGCACACGCCCGGACACAAATACACTACTCATGCACTGACTGACTGACTGAAAGCTCGAGGTTAACACCAGCTGTAGAAGATAAGCACACGCGCTTGTGCATCCATGCACGCACGCACGCGCGCGCTCGCACAGCGCTCGTGTCCCTCCTCCCACCCGACTCCCCGCTCTGGCCCATCTGAAAATGTTCAGAACATTTCACAAATATTTGAAGCAGGCGATTCCCCTAGGCAGGCAGTTAAGACCCCGGAGCGTCATTGTACTCGAGTCCTATTTTATCAGGTGCATGGCCCGCGCATGCGATGCACGTGCGCGGCTATCGGCGCGCGCATCTGCCCACCCTGTCAAACTTGGCTGCTTTGTTGGCAAGCTGATCCATCCTCTCGACTCGCCCCCGTGTTTCTCAGTTCGCCGAGTGCCCGTGGAACTCCAGGGGTTGCAATGGACAAGCTTGCCTGATCTTGTCTCTGGGAAGTGTTACGACTCCATCCTGCGTGCTAGTAGCGTCATCAGTCTTTCTGACGCCCCCGAGATGAACTGTTTCATGGCCGAAACCCGTGATCCGCCTTGGCAATCGTTTGCCTTCAACTCTCCCACTTTCCACCCACGCACCCCGCAACCGTCAATAATCATCTTCGGTCTGTCAGCGTGGGCGCATAATTTATTCCGGCACATTATATGATGGAAAGTGTCGGTGCTCCCCAAAGACTGGGTCTACGTCAACAGAAAGCGTGGTTTAAAAATTATGGTTCAGGACGATACATATTTCTACCTAAAGGAGAAAAAACAGAGTATATTTATTCAGATAAACGCCAAAGAATATTTCTATCAGCGAAAATGTGAAATTTCGAAATTGACCTTGATAAAAGTTTTTTCTCCTCTTGGCGCAAACGTGTGTTTGCACGCTGCTAAGCTTAATTATTTAACGGTCTATGTAGTCTCTCCCTTCCTACCTCTAATCTGAAAGTTTTTTCATCAAAACTTTTCTATCAGAACATTAATCCTTCTCCGCCTTTACCACAACTACCACGACAACGACATCTGCAACAGCAACAACAAAAACACCAACAGTATCAGTAGAAACAACTACTTTGTGATTTTTCTGTAAACCTTCGAGTTCGATGCTATCCGAATCGTGTGCAGAAAATATAAGCTTGCCTAGGACCTGCAAGAATTACGAATCTCTAAATTGGATCCCCCCTCCCCACACAACAGCAATGAGTGTCTCTTGTCTCGGCACAGCTGAGTTTGTCTCCCCTTTGCAGTTCCCATGGCGAGCCCGGTGCATGCATTGGGTTTCAGTCTGAAGTTTGTCTAGAACCGCTTCCACGCTAGTCTGCAGTCAGCCGAGTTCTATTTCTTTCAACTGCAAAAAAAAAAAAAAGACCGAAAACTGGTCAACTTCTGGAAGCTGGGATTTGAGAAAAGTATTTTCACTGGAAAATAGGATAAATGCTACATTTAGGCAACAGAGTTAGAGCTGATCGTGACATCACTGAAATAGGAGCGCCTACTAATAGAAAGATTTGTGAACAAAAGAGCTTTTACCAAAATACTGAGTAAACAATTTATTAAGTCAGCATTGCCTGCACTTGATTTGCCAGCGTTTGCTCCCGATGCACATCTTGTCACAGACGCCCTTTTTAATACGTTTTATGTGTACGTGTCATAAAAATAGAATATATTTCCTACAAATGAATATCAACAACATTTGTGGTTTCTTTTGGTTACTGTCTTTTGCCACTTTCCACAAAGTGTCAAAATAAATACAAACAAGCAACTAAACAAATACAAATAATTGAACAAATAATTGAACAAATAACAGAACAAACAAACAAACAATCAAACAAACTAAACGCAAAAGCCGAGAAACCGCCAAAATGGTCGGCCTGGGGTCCTATTTCAAGTTATTTATCTTCTTCAAACATTTCAAGCATCATTTGAGCGCCGGAGAAAGCTTCGGATTTTTGGGGCTGACTGTGGAGTTTATCTTTGTCTCGGAAGAGCGCTAAAACTCACTGACAGACCTGCGCGGTGCCGGGGGAAACTCGCCAAAACGGCAGCCACAGGGAAGACAGAAAAATGTCGGCCTCACAACTCATTTCTGGCGCGAGACGTAATCACCATTCTCATCTCCTCCACTTCCTGTCGCAAATTGTCCCGAAGGCTGGCCGCAATTGTTTTCAATTGAGCGTGACTTCTCGGGTAACCTTCTGCTTCCCTCTTTTCAACGCGCGTACCCTCTTTTTCTTCTCACATTCATGTCGCACCTCCAAACGTCTTTGCTCCTTCATCTTTCGTTTCGAAACGTCTAAGACTCTGTTAGCACGGTCTTAGGTTAGGAGAGTTTCATCTTTAAAGCGACGTTGTCTGATTAATCAATCGGTCGATCAGACGAATAGGCAAAACCAGTGGTTGGTTCTTATTTTTACCTGATTGACAACCCACCCTTTTCGCTGTTCCTATAAATCGCGCTTATTTGAAAATGTCCGTCAACTCAGATAATTACGTATGCACGAAGAAATCTTCTAGTTGTTCTTGAACGCTTGAGGATAATAGAGCAAGCGCCTGATAACTGCCAGCGAGCGTGAAAATATCCGTCTCTAAATTTGTTTCTGTTCACTTTCATCTCCTTGCACTGCACTGTTGGATCTACCAGTCACCCGCAAGATGTACGTGACAAACTAAGATAAGTTCTTCCTGTTGTTCCTCTATCGTCTGCACACATTTGCGTCTGTTTCCGGAATTCTTTGCAAGTCTCCTGACGTTTACAGAGTACTCAGATGCCTTCCATTTACGTCGGACCCTTTTTGCGTTGTAAATGTTACGATGGTTCTATTTCATAAGCAACTGTCATCATTACATCACTCATAATGCTGACTAATTTGCTGTCTTCATTCCAAAAATAAAAAAATCAGCTAAATGGCAGAAAACAATAGACAAACAAAACTAAGCACCTCGTAAAACACTGTGCAAGCAGCTAAATGCGACGGTGAACATGGATGTAGAAGGATAAAGAGAGGGAGGATGGGAGATCAAAAGGAAGAAGAAAAGAAAAAAGAAGAGTCGTGGGAGAGTGAGTAGGGAGGTGCAACAGGTGTAACGAAAGTTAAAGAACGGGTTTTGTTGTTAAGACGAACGGTAAAACATGCAGACATGCACGTGTGCGATTACACCCTTGTGGCTACCGACTGCTTGTGTTGCCTGGATGGAAGAGATGGAATGATAGTTTGAATCCTCTTTGCCTCATGCACGGGTTAAAAGAATTCCGGACTCTTTCTTAACCGTCTGCATCTCTCTCTTTTCTTTTTTTTTCTCTCTCTCTCTCGCTCTCTGTTCACAAGTACAGATGTACCCAAATGAACTCATGGTATCCCACTCCCACCTCACTAGTTTCCCTCCCTTAGGAACACTCGCTTACAAACATTGTGCTGCATTCCAGTGAGCAATGTTGTCCCCCGTAACATTACTGTCCCCAACTAGATTAAGGGGCATAGACTTCCACCCTGTGGAAGGCTTTGGGAAACTAATTCATACGTCACATATGACTTCAGAATCCACAAGTCATGCGGCAGCAGAAAGTTTGCCAGAAACTATCGGCAATTATAGGCTCCATATGTACAACTGCACTGTTACTTTATCAATACTGCTTATACAACTACTGTACCGCAGAATGGTACTAGTACTTACTAAGTAGTACACCATAGTAATACTAGTAGTAGTTAGTAAACTAGTATAGTACGGAGCACCGTACTGTGCCCCCGAATAAAGTTTAAAAAATGGAGAAAAAATGAAAACGGGGGAACCGAACTAGATTAAAGCTGTTGAACTGATTTTACCATTCGGCTTTGCACCACCACGGCAACAAATATACTGACTGTAGCTATAACTCCAACAAAGGTACTGGCAGCGCTCAAACATAGCCGTATGTAGACGTGTGTGCCCAAGGGAGCTTACCGTACCCAAACACGTAGCAAAGAGAGGGCCGAAAGAAAGGAACTTGGCAGATCCTCTTTGAGCGCTGCCAGTACCTTTGTTGGAGTTATCTCTCGATAATTTAAGCGCTCGGTCCTCATTTGTTCTTTACTGACTGTAGCTATAACAAGAACGAAACGTTTTCCTCATTGTGGCTATAAGAAGAGCCATTTTCTTAGCTGTAGCTATAACAAGAAGTATTTCCTTCATTGTAGTTATAGTAAGTGGTATTTCCCTCATTGTAGCTATAACAAGAAGCATCTCTCTCATCGTAGTTATAACAAGAAGCATTTCCGTCATTGTAACTATAACAAGAAGCATTTCCGTCATTGTAACTATAACAAGAAGCATTTCGGTCATTGTAACTATAACAAGAGGTATTTTCCAAGAGCTTCCACTGGCTGAAAGTCTATCTCCCCTAATCTTAGTTGGGGAAAAATAATAGACCAGTAAAGATTTTCGTTGAAAAATGGCTTTGCGAAGAAAAATTTAACGCGCTGTGATTGGCTGATTCGAAACCCAAAACATCTGGATAAACATCTGGTTTCTTGTTGCGGCCGCAATTACGAGTAAAGTGCATGATTAGATTAGTTCCTTATTAATAGTGGGGGTTTATTTCGACTAGATGCTAGCATTCATTTTTTTGGCCCCCACGATCTATTTTTTTTAAAAAGCAAATTGGTCGTCAGAGACCAAGTGGCAGTTCCTCGACAAAGGCCTGCCCACGATCCGCCATTTTCCCAAAATGACCCGGATGAAAATGAAAGCATCTGGTGGAAGTAATCAGTCACTGCGCTTGGGCAAGATGGCCGTCTCGAAACTCTCTACTGGTCTGTTCAGCTCAAGGGACAATCGAACCACGTGAACCTGGTTTAAGATCTTCAGGGAAGACGCACTCGTCCTCTGCAACGGGGCCGTGGATGAGCTGCACAAATGGGTCTTTCCTTGCATAAAAATGTCCTCAAAAAAATCGTTGCGGAAGTGGAGACAGTACCAGGTCATTGAATAAACGGCGAAAGCACCCCAGCTCAAGGGACGCAATCGTGTTGCATCCTGTGCGTAGAAATGTTTGGAAACTCTGAGGCCCAGAGCGGAGCGACGATAGGTCTGAAGTGGGAAACATCTTTCTCGTAGATCGGCCCCCGGCGCTCCGGTGTTGTGGAAGAAGAGGGGCTAGTCTTTCGCATGATCTGTCAGGCGTACGTCATAACAACTGTCGACTTCCCTCGCTCCCAGTCTCCCGCGCCTAGCGCTTACCGCCGAGGGTGGCTGGCCGGGTGTCGTGGCCTCTTTGAAACTGACAGCGCTCTCGCTTAAAGAGCGGGCCGCTTAAAGACGGCATCGGGTTACAAAGAGGGTCGGAGAGTGAAGCATGCAGTCTATTAGCGCTTCTGCTGCAAAAACATTTCTGGGACACCATTATGGCACTGGTGCTTAGAAAAGAATTTATGTGGTTAAAAAAAAGCACTTTTTAGATTGACTGCAGAGTAGCTTTGACAACCTCCAATTAACCCCAGGGAACAAATAAATGCAATTAATTTTAGATGTAAATACAAGAACGATCAGATTTTAGAACTTCTTAGCAGAACCTTAGCTATAATGAACACATTCAAATATTATATCTAGTAAATTTAAAACTGCGTGTATTTGAAAATGATTAGCAAGGTTATTGCCTTCGCAGACTCCCAGAAATTCGAGCAAGCTTTATAATTTCGGTGCTAACAATTTTTTTAAGTCAACAATTTTTAACAGTTGAACAGTCAAATTCAGAAGCTCAAAGTTTCACAGAAAGAAACAAAACACCTCTCATTGACACGACGTTTACTTCCAGTTCTGAAGGTTTGAAGATTTTCTTTAGACGTTCACGTAATGGCAAAATTTTTAAAGCTGCCATAAGAAACATCCTCCTTTCTGTCATGGACTTCGCTTGCACGTTTTCTTGATTAAACTTCGTTTTATTGTCTTTTGTTTCCCATATCCTTTTTCCTGTCTTGTCAGTCTCAATCACCGTCCTGATATGCACATAGTTTGCGGCTGGACGTTAAGCAACAAACCAAACCAATCAGTCTCAATCAATTTCCGTCCCTTTTCTGCCCGTTTTGTAAACAACAGATTGTTTTCACTTTTTCTCTAGTGAATGTAGATTCGTCCATGTTAGCTCTCATGTCGAACTGACAGACGACGGGTCTAGCATCGCTGGAGACGCCATCAGCCAATCGAATCTTGCGTGTGCCCTGCTCCGCGAATCTGTCTCTGCTGCTTATAGACTCCCTGTCATCCAACCTGTCAGATGTGGAATGGTTATTCTCAAGCGTCAGTTCATCCCCTGACGTGAGAATGCCGCGCTGGTCAGTTTGACGCGAGGGCCTGACGTCAGATCTTATCGAGGGGCTGGAATCGCTACTTCTGGAATTCAAATCTAGCGCGGGGTCCGTTTCACCCTCCTGCCCTTTGACCGAGTCGGTGGACTGTGCTGACGGCCCGGAATTTGGCCAGTCCGCCTGACGTTGACTCTAGGAAGTGTATGAGGGTGGTGGTGGGGGAGTGGGGAGAAATGACTGGAGGGGTATTTGGCGTAGTATTTCCACAGAGAGATGGGAAATGTCCAGACTGGACACTTGTTTCTTGTCAGTGCTTCTCGAAGAGGATACATCGCGAAGTTTTGAAGGCAGGAAATCTTTGATAACCATCCTATCCCAGGCAGGACTTGTATAGCGCAATTTATTGTCAATTTCTGTGCCTCACGACGAATTCCAATAACGATGGAAAACAGGGATACACACACACATACAAACAAACACACACACACAAACACACGCACATACACGCACACACACACTCTCTCACACACACAAACACACACAAAGAAGGAAGGTGAGAGACCGGGCAACCGAGGACTGGAGTGTAGTTCATTGTGAGATAGAAGTAAGGTGCCAGCCGGGGGGAAGCGGGGACCGGCAATACACTCCGATAAAATTGTATATTATCAACACACTTTCATGGGGTCCAGACCAACAAAATGCGGTCTTCACTAAAATAAGCTGCCCTTTAACCAGTAACACTATTTTAAAGCAAGAAGTATGTTGAAAATGAGAAATGAGAGCTTCAGGAACCAGGGACGTCCACGCTTCGGGGAGGGGGGTCCCCGGTACGTGGGTCATCAACCCGCAAACACACACACACACACATACAAACACACACAAATAAACCCCAAACAAACCAAAACATCCCCCCCCCCCAACCAAGGAATTGCATCGAAGGAAATGGGAGACGTTGTTAGGGTAGAAAAAAAAGGGAAGCAAGAGAAGAAAAAAAAGAAAAGATATAAATAGAAAGAACGAAAGGGAAGAAGATAAAGAAGAGCCTAAAATGAGAGATATTTCAACACTGCATCAAAAATGTACATCCAAAACATCCAAAACCACTATTAATTTTCGTAGCTTGCTGCTCACGTATTTATTTTTGTGTCTACTTGTCAGCAGACAGCCTTGATTCGTGTATGACTGCCTTCACACATCTCGTGGCTTATGTGTCAAACCAAGAAAGTCAGAATCAAAGAACTTTACTATCTTTCGTTAGGGAATGTATTGCTTATAATTGATGTTTAATGTGGAATAATATATAAACGTGTTGCCTTCGTGGTATAAAGCGCCTTTATTGCTTATAATTAATGTTTAACGTAGAATAATATATAAACTTGTTGCCTGAATGGTATAAAGCACCTTTATTCCTGATAATTAATGTTCAATGTTAGACTAATACGTAAAATTGTTCCCTATATGCTCTAAGGTCTTAATTTTTTCTATTGGGCATTTTTGTTATTTCTTCTGTCTTTAAGCTTTTGTGCGATATCCCTGATCGATAGCAAAGCGCAGTCTGCAATTGTCAAGTTCGACTGAAGTAAGCGGAAAGGCTGGGTGGTGGGGGGTGGGGAGAGAAAGTGTGGTGGTGAGGGTTGGAGGCCTGACGGGGTGTGGGGATGGGGGTAAGTGGTGGCGGAGCGTGGAATGGAAAAGTTTCAGTTTTGAGAAGGGAAGCGCGTTTTTATGGCGGCGCCGGTAATAGAGCGTGGAATGGCCACTTGGTTAAGTCGTCAGAACCCGCCGGCAAAGACGCTGGGGCGTCGCCTTCTCTGAGCCTCGCCCGCGCTCCCACGTGCGGCCTGCCATGGAAATAGTCGCGCGCATGGCTACCGAGCGGAGACGCATTTCCTCTACTGAGATGCCCTTGAGACCGGCGTGAACCTCATTACCCTCCCTACACCCTCCTAGTACCCTCCCCCTCCTCTACCAGTCTCTACACATCCTCTTTCTCTGTATTTCTTTTCTTCCTTTTCTTTTACTTTTTTCGTTGATTTTTACATTGCTTCAGTTTTCCCCAATCTATTTCAGTTAATGCTTATTATGGCTGTCAGTTATTGTTCGTTTAATTTTATTTATTTATTTATTGTTTTAGTCCCTCCATCCTTTATTTTCTTAGCCGCGGACTTCTAGCGAGTTTGTGGAAAGCGACTGAGCTTTTGAAAGAGTAAGACCATACGCAATGCTGATTATTCGTGAAACCTTTTTCGCAACATCCAGCGCCGTGCAGTTCCCCTCTGAAGCACTCTGTGCTTACTCTGCATTCTGTATCTATGTCTATCTTTCCCTTCCACTCCCCGTTCTCACGTGCTGAGAGTGACTGGTGTCGAAGGCGAAGGGGTGGGGGTGCACGGGCGGGGGAAGCGGATGGGGGGGGGGGGGGT
>SMGT01001917.1:25310-35587 GCA_004794575.1 Lanistes nyassanus | reverse complement strand
GGGGGGGGGGGGGGGGGGGGGGGGGGTCTTTAGAGTTTTGTAGATGCAGAAACAAAGCTTGCGTGGATTGCGACATAACGATCTAAGTTTTCCTAAAACGTGCTTATCATCACCAATGTGGACGAGAAGTGCAGAGACTGATCAAACCCTCTTGCTGCTCCAAGTACTTGTGTTCACCTTGAAATCTCTAGCTGTTGTACGTTACGACAAACACATAACGTGCATTAGCGTTTGGTCTGTTCCAGCTTGCACAGGGAGGCTCAGGAGAAGTGTGTATGTGTATGTGTGTGCGTGCGTGCGTGTGAGCATGGGTGTGTTTGAAAGCCAAAGGTTTGTAAAGAGAGAGTGAATATTAATTTGTTTTTGCTTTGTGGACAGTTCTTTAAACTAAAAGTTTTAAAAGTCAACATTCTATTTTTGGAGTGCATCTTCTCTCGTAACAAAAGACACCCCCCCCCACACACCACCACCACCACCAACACCACACACGCACAAACCCGGACCAGCCACAGAAATAGCAGAAATGTGGCGCTGTATTGAGAACGAAGTGCACAGTAGCTGGAAAATTCACCGGAGGAGGTGGGGGGACAGGGAGGCGAATGGTATGGGTGGTGATATTTAACACCCGATAAATAAAAGCGAAAATCCCGCCCAAGTACGGCTTTACTTATCTCTTCGCTAAACTGTCTCTAATTCGCCAGTTAGGAAGTAAAAAAGCCAATTTACGGCCGCCTTCCGCGCCCACTGTTTGGAAAAGCCTCAGCCCCCCAGCCGCTCTATTAACCTCTTACTTGATCGTGTTTTCTCAATTCACGCACGTGCACACAGCCTGGCGCTGTTGCCGGGCTTATGGCGATACAGACGTGTCAGAATTCTGTCTATGACTCTGCTTGTTAGGCCCTTTTCCGTTTCCCTGAACAAATGCCCCTCCTCGCTCCCACCCCACTCTTCTGCTTCTTATTCTATGGTCTGAGTTCTTTCAGTCCCCACGCGTGGAACCCGAGCGCTGGTCTGCGTTCAGAAGTAGTTCAATCACACAATAATTATAACTTTTGTTTGAATGTTTGAGTACTTAAATAGCTCCTATCTTGTTCAAAATGAACTTTGGGGTGTTAAGTACAGACGCCATCTAGTCGTCGTGGTCATAGTGACGGGCTGCGCTAAGATCGCTCATGCAACGCGTCGTTTTTATCCTTTGAAAGTGTTAGCTACAAACACCTTTGCTGCTAAGGGACAAGATTTACGTATAGATGTTAAGAACGCTCTCTCTTAATCCTTTCGTTCTCAACTTGACTTTTATCCGCTCCTCATTTTTTAGTCATGTATATTAAACCTTACATTTAATCATTTGTTCTTACCCTCTTCTTATCCTTCATCTTAATCCTGTTCTTTGTCCCTTCCTTTTAATCACACTTTCAATATTTTGTTCTTTTGGTTGTTTTTCATCCTTTTATTTATTGCCACAGCATTTTATCTTGTTTTTTTTTTACCTTAAGATCACATGCTTTTCCTGTGTTGTGAGCCCCGGTTTGTATTCTTTGTCTAGACCTTCTTGTACTCCTGTTTTCCAGCAGTACGGGGGGATATTAGTGAGAGTTTCCTTTTTCCCATAGGTCTAAGCATTTGCTTTGCTTCCACTTGTTGCATTCCTTGCTTATAGTAGCGTTCTGTCGGGGTTTGAAAAAAAATGAATAAAAATATCGGAAAGGATCTAAGTCAGCCGTATGAAATAAATATTTCATCAGATGTAAGGGGACGGACTTGGCACAATATCTTCTCAAAGACAATACACCGAAAACCCCACTGTATCCGTACAGAAACACTGGTCTAGTTGTGACGAAATTAGACCTCCATGACAGTCGCTGAAAGAGTTTCTTTCTGGTTTTCACTGGACTTCGTTGCACGGTCTGAAAACCGCGTAATCTCCCCACCCCAACCCCTTCACCACCACCACAACCGCCACTCAATTATCCAACTGGGAAAAAACAACTGTACAGAGCAGCAAAGATTTCCCGCGAATTTTATGGAAAGAATCTGGGGTTTTCCCCCTCAAAGCCTCTGCCCACTTGGGCTGTGGGGAAAATTTGTGAAACATATAGACGGCTTGATCAAACGTAAACCAACTGTAATCACATTGTTGCTGCAGAAAGTTGCGCGACTTACCTGCGTTCAAACTTAGTAGAACCAAACGAACAAGAAAAAAAAACCCGCTCTGTGTGAACACTAAATTTCCAGCTAAAATGCCTCATTCTTTCCTAGCCGTTGAGCTGCCGGCAAAGGTCAACAGTAAAAGAGAATGAAATTTCAACCCTCACAAACGAAGCGTCGCGTTCTCAGAATTCTGTCTGACGCCAAGCACTTTGCAGCGACCTGCGCCGTCGTCTTCAGAGGTGTCAGCCCGGACTGTGATGGAGCGCTTGCCGCCAGGGTCAGACAATCCAGAATGTTAATGGCGGGACCGGAAGGCGCCAGGCTGGGAGTCGATCACCCCAGGGACATCACCCATCGAAGGATGCCAGAAGTTATGTATGGAAGTGGACGCTGATTGTCGGCAAGGGAAAGAAAAAAAACTGTGGCGATTTTGACAGTTCCGCTAGGACCGGGACTTTATTGTTGCTGTAGAAGAGGTGTGGATAGGGGTAGAAAAACTAGAGTGTTCGAGAAACTTCAGGGATTTTATTTAAGGATGTTTGTGCTTCTTTGATAGCTTTGAAAAGAACGTTTAGGCCTGCGTTTTCGAGACTGATTTCCAGGCACTTCCAGGTGTTCATTTTTTTTTTAAATTCTGCATTTCGAAAAATCTGTCTCCATCTTCCCACTTATAACTTACCCCCGCCCACACACACACCACCTCTTCCCCCCATCAAGTTCGTCATTGCTACTCCAGAAAATGTGCTACGGTTACTGGAGTATGCTGAACTGGAAAAGTCATCAATGCCGCTTGGAGGAAAATTGGGATGGGTGGGGAGCCAGGGTGAAGGTGGGATGGGGATGAAGAGTGCGAGTGTGTGTGTGTGGAGGGGCGGGATAGGGGGTAGAAGGGAAGAAAGCAGCGTTGTGACGTTTCAGTGCTTACACCCTTACACATACACCATCCCTCCAGGGGTCGAGATATCTGACCCTTGACCCTCACAAGAGCCTGCCCGTCACGTTTTTTTTTCACGCGCAATACGGATATGAAGGATGGATGGGGGGACTGACTTGACATTAGCAGGAAGTCTGACGATGAAGTTCAGCCAGGAGCCAGAAGACAGCAGCGCTTCTGTGACATGATGGAAGAGAACAATCATTGCAAAATAAAGACGTGGCATCTTCATGAGCCCATTTCAGAAGAAACAAAACAAAACAACACAAAACGAATCACCCCAAGCGTTCTCTCCCTACATTTTTAGCTTCTAGCTGTGCACCTGTCTGCTTGCCTGCTTGCCTTCCTGTCTGCCTGTCTGCCTATCTGTCCCTCGCAGTCTCCCTCTCTGTGCCTGATATACTGTTAACAGAAAAATGTTTTGATTTCTGACACCTGCAACTTTTTGTGACCCATTATAAGTCAGCGTGAAGTTGCCAGAAGCCCTAAACAGAACGGGGAAAAAATCTCACGAGTACTCTCAGTTACGCTGGACGAAAAAAAAAAGGTAACGAAAGAAAAGTTCAGAGGTTAGTGAAACTAAAGATCAAGAAGGAGAGGGTGATGGTGATGATGACGATGAACACGACGATTATGACTTGGTGAAGATACAGACACTGATGATGACAGCGATGAAGAGGATGAGAAAGAGGAGCGGTGCGAAGACTGCCTGTCTCGTAACGAATTACTTTAAGAAACAAGATGAGGAAAAAAACCTGCAGTTAAAAATACGACGAGCTTAGCAACCTGAAACTCTCTTAGGAGATTTTGCTGCCAAAATAGTGAAGTGCATCAACAGAGAGCGGAAAGGCTCTCTGTTGCATGACAATCAGGGACTTGACGTTCTGACGGAAATGGTGTTTTTCTCACCTTTTCTGTCTCTTTCTTTCTTTCCGTGGAGGGGAACTAGAGAACTCGTTGAGGGGAGTGACTGCCGGTGGAAGACTGTCTGATGACGCTAGATGCTGAAATCACCTGCAGGCGCTGATGATGATCAAAGGGCCGCGGAATAAGATCGTTTCATGCTGACGTAGGTCTGGCAGAACCTAATCTTGAAATCACAGGAAACATGTAAGACCAGAAGATGTAAAAATCAAATAAAAAGTCCGTCAGATGCTAGCTTTGGTGCCGGCTTCTGCTGCACGAAAACCTTTCGCCCCTCACCCTTCCCCTCCCCCTCCTCCCCCCCCCCACATATCCCAGCATCCCACCCATCCCAAGTTTCTAGTTGTAGGGTGTGGAGAAAGCGGACTTCCTCTGCTAGCCTTAATCTGCGTAAACACCCCCGGCTTAATTACCGCTTCGCTCGGTATCCCTGTCTAATTTGCAGCCATGCGGCCTGATGCGGCCTGATGCTGCATGCCTTCAGAGCTTCCGCCTGTCTCTCTAGCGCCAAGTAATTTCTGCAGCACCCATCGCAAATGAGAATTCTAAAAATGGCCAGTGCTATGTTTAGGAGAGTGGCTTCGCAAGGTAACAAAGTAGCAATATTTAGAAGCTGCTCGAGATGATTTTTTTCATTATTACTCGAGGCCTTCGTTTCGTAAAAGTCAGTGGGTACGTGAGCTATCCCATCCACTTTTCCGAACATTAAATGTCAGCAGCAACTACATTTACCTTCTGGGTTTTTTTTTCTTTTTCTGAAAATTGGATAAGAAAATGAAACGCTCATGCAAGCCAGTCAAGGTATGAATTTGCTGTCACACGATAACATTTCTGTGTGTTGTTGATTTTCCGTTATCGATTATTATTTATCGCTGTCCCTTTGCGCCCGTTTAACGCATACAAATCCCGTCAAATGATAAATAGTCCTAACGAAACACAGCTAAATAGTTGCAGGACATCCAGAGTAGCTATTCCCTGAATAGATGGTCATATTACAATGGGATGACATCGAACCACAAGTAACGTTATTTATATATTTACTCAACAGTTCCTCGCGTTTTTAACTTCATGAGCGAGATGCTGTTGGCGCCCGCCGTGCCGCCTTGGTAATAAAAGTAAAGGTGTCTTATTTCACGGTCATCTTAAGGGCTACCTACACGATGCACTGCTCTCAATGAGCGAGAGTAAACATTTTCTAACACTCTCCGTACACGGTGCGGGAAATCTGCAACATTTTACCTGTCTTGTCATGTCATACGATCGTCACGTGATCGATCTGGGACGATGGATGCACACAGTGTATTTTGACTGCTGCAGCTGCTGCTTCAGAGACCATTATTATTTTCCCCAGCAATCTGATTCTAAGCTCGCCACGAACTAGACTACTCCGCAGTAGATAGCACGATCTTTTCTGATTGGCTAAAACACTTGCAACATTTTGAGCCCCTGCAAGAAAATAGCGCGGCATTCTATCTGCATAAAATGTTTAGAGAGCTCTTGCAACATTTTCGAGGGGCCTGGTTAGCGCAGTTGGTAGAGCTGCGGACTAGTAGATAGAAGGTCGCTGGTTCGAATCCTGGTGTGGCCAAGGATTATTTCCTGGAGTTAAACATTGTGCAAACTCCATTCGGCCATCTCCCCGCACATTAAACTGCCTGTCCGCACTGACCATCTTACTGCAGCCATCAGTCTGGTGGTTCTTTCAGTGCATAGCTTAGTAATAGGACCCCATCCCCCATAGTGCGAAATCACCGCAAGGTGGAAGCACTGTCCCTCTAAATAACCACCACCACCACCACCACCACCACCACCACTGCAACATTTTCTGTCAACATTTCAGCTTCTATAGATGGTAAACACTGCGCTTAAAGCTAGAAACATTGCATTGTGTAAATGGCCCTTTACCCTCAAAGGTCGGTGTCTACAATCACAGATTACTAACAACTTCACATCCTCCTGCCATGCAAGTGGGGCTTAGAGCCATTCTCGATTTGGGCTGCGTGTCAGACTTTGCCAGTTGCGTCAACGACGTGGGGCTTCTATAGTTTCCCCGAGGTTCGTCCTCGCCGATTTTGTTGACCAAATAAACAACAACTCGTCGCCGGCGGAGAGGAAGAGGTAGGGCCCGGACTGACAGGCAGAGCAGCCAGAATGCTAGGCGTCCTTGACATGACGGAGAGACCCGGATGAGAAAGGAAAATAACGTTCGTGAAGGGCTAGATTGGGTGTGAGAAAGGCTACGACGATACGTCGGGTAGCTAGCTAACTGCAGATGGGCTGCAAAGGCTGGGTGGCGAGGGGAGAACGGTTGGGTTGGGGGGGGGGATTGTTTATCAAGGCATGCTTGACTCGTCAGAAATATCTGACAGCTACCCACGTGGTGGGTTCATCATCGGGAAAGAAGACGTCTAGGGGCAGATCTTTAGACATCGTCTGCAGCCTGGGGGGAGGTGTGAAGGTCCCGTCTGCTATTTTGTAACTCCTGATAAGGCACGCTGTTGATGTTACAAGGATCTTCCTCTGTTCTGGCTGGTGTTATCGCTAGTTTTCTTTGCCGGTTTTTCTGCAGGTTCATGCTGGTTGCGTTTGTGTTTTTAGTCTGGTGCACTTCATCTACAAGCGATTTTTTCAACGTTTACCACTTTGTTGTCTACAGTGATAGCGAAATGCTACATTAATAGACACAAAATCCTCTACTGTTTGCCATATATCGTAAAATATGTGACGTGACATAGCTTACTACAAAATTATAAATAATTATTTTGTACGTAATAGTGATGTCAGAAGAGAGACTGAAGTCGTAGACCAGCAAAATCACTACAATTAATTTTGGGATATAAATAGGACTTGATTCAGTATTTTTAACGTGTTGCTGCAGATTTTTTTTTTTTTACTAGTTTCCAAGTCTGAATCTTATTTCGATTGTTCGACTAATTATCCAAAAGCAGATTCTCATCTTTCTGCCACAGTATATTAATTTAGCATTACAATGTTGCAACTCTTGGAGTAACCTCAGAATGATCTTAAACTTTTTTCAAATGTATTTATAGCAGTACGGCAGCTGCTGTTCACAGAATTTTCCTTCTGTTGTAGCAGTGATCATAAATTCTTAATCCTTTCGGAGAAAATGGTACATTCTCGTTATCCTGAGTGCTGATTGTGTGCATATCTGTGCAGGCTACGAGCAGATGTCTGCCACCAACACCAGCAGCGGCAGTAGCAACGGTACCTCCAGCCTGAACTGCCTGTCGCTGATCGTGGAAAGCATTTCCCCCAACAACACTGCCTCCGTCCTAAGCAACATGACGTCAGTGGACAGGCCTTTGTAAGACACCAGTGATGTCGGCAGCCTGTTGATGTCAAGTCAAAGCCTTCCCGATTCACTTCTTACCAAACCAGATTCTGCAGGCTGGATTGGTCATGGGCAGGAGACTACATCCAAGCGTGTTTCTAAGTGATGCCAGCTGCTAACGTACGAAAACTATAGACTGCGTCTTGTTCCCAGTTCGGACAAAAGGCCAGTTATCTCATAGGGATGACACTGCACTGTGCTACAGTTTAAACTTTGCTTGTTACCTGGTTTGTGGGTTTTCGGCTAGAAAGTCAGAAACGTGACGTTTATTTCTGGGCTAGAACCACCGGTAAGGTGAGAGGTTATGAAAGACAAAAACTTGCCAACATGGTCGAACAGTCGAGAAAAAAATCAGTGCTGCGAATGCAGAAAGGTGTTGATTTTCAGCTGCACAATAAGTCATACTGCGCGAGATCTCTGAATAACTCACATAAGTCAATCATACATACGAGGAGGAAAATATTCAGCGTGTAGACAAGTGGACGGATGGAGAATGAATGAAAGAAAGGAAGGAAGGAAGGAAGGAAGGAAGAAAATGAGAGAGGGAGAGAGAATTACGATCAAATATCACAATCACATAAACGCCGACAACGCAAACTCTTTTTCGCAACCGAAAGAGATTGCCACACCAGCCACTGTGGTACAGCGCCTTAAGTCTTTCTTGATTACCGTGGTCTCCTTTCACATCCGTGTCCACAGCGCTGCCAGAAGTTTCCTGGCGCCTGGTTCAGCATCATGCAAAGCTGTTCTGTGTCTTCGTGCCATCTGCCAGCTTAATTGATTGAAATCAGATGCGATCAAGTGATAAACATTGAAAAAAAAGTACTTACCTTGCTTCAGAACTATCTGACGACGTCACCTAATTACCCCGTCCAATCTCCAGAACTCAAGACTCAACCTTGTACTTCCACATAAAGCAAAATTTTCTTAATTTAACCTGTGGAAAAAATGTTCAACTGGAAAAATCGTTTTTAAGACTTTTGTGACCACGTCGCCAGACAACTATTAAAACCCTCCAATCCCGCTACCTCCTGTTTCTGAATACCTTATTTTCTCCTTTTTACGGTGACTTTTCTATGCAAACATCAAAGAAACAAAAATTCTGTCCTTTGCTAAGCAATATGTCCTCATGCTTGATATGTGTCTTGGTCTTTCGCCACAGGAGTGCCTTTATGTGCGTATATACACATGTTACTGCAATCATTGAGCGTTTGCCTTTTATAGTTAATTGCAATACAGATTTTGAAAGATGTGTGTTATATCTCTGACTTCAAGTTGCTAGTTTAACGATTTTTGTTTGAAAATGTCGATCTGTTTATGTAGAATATTTCATTGCATTAGCAAATATCATTTTTGGGGGTTGATACACTACGATTTCATGAACTTTATATGAGTCGTGAACATATTCGTCTGACTATGACCCATGTTCGGCTTGCTTCTCCAGGATTGAATTGCATTTTCCGTAATCCAAGTCTCAGTGTTTGTCTTTCGAGCACACAGAGAGTTAGTTAACTGTTGCAAACAGTTCGAAGAGTTATACAAGCAGAAGATGTGGAGAATTTCTAAAATGTATACTTTAAGGAGAGCGAGAGAGAGAGAGAGAGAGAAAGAGACTTGATTGGGAAAATGATAACGTACTTTGTGTCTAGTGATTTTTCCTTATAAAAGAAATCAACGGTGCCTTGGTGCTATGTTTATAGAGACAGACTCAGAAAAGGTTACGTCTGTACCAAATGTGTTTGTTGGAACGGAGCTATAAATACGACGTGGTTGTGTTTTGCATTTTGTCGTCGAGAAAGATTTTCGCTACAGCTCTAGCATGTCTGATTCACATCATCGGCGCTTACATCATGCGCAGCGAAGTCTGGGGCTCGACAGAATGTCTGCACTCCTAGGCTTGAATGTATTGTTTGATTTTTCCTTCCTTTGTTCTTTCCTTCTTTCCTACCTTTCTTCATTCTTTCTCTATTCTTGTCTGTGTTTTTCTGCCTTTTTTTGTTTGTTTGTTTCTATCTTTGTGGTGAGTTTCTTAATGAGTAAATTAGTAAGAACTGTGGAAAGGGTAAATCTACGGTAAGAGACGTCTCAATCTCTCATTCCCTTTTCTTCCCTTTTCCTGTCTTCTGAGTGAGAGAAGAAACATGTGGACAATTATTGTATATATGTCTCTTCTCTCGCCCTTTTGTTTATCCTGAGGGTATCTCTGTTTCTCACTGTCTCTCTGTGCTCGTTCTTTCTTACTTCCCTCCCTTCGTTTTTTACTCAGTCTTTTGCTTTCTTTCTCTTTTCTCTCTCTCTTTCCTTCACGCCCCCGTCCCTCTATCGCCTTCTCTGTGTTCACCCCATAACAGTTCAGTTTGAGGATGAAGCGCGATATGCACGATTTCATCAAATAAAGTCATCGTCAGGGCATTACTATGTTATAGAATATTTATTTTTGTTGCTATTGTGTGTCTTCTGATATTTGCAAGATCTTCTATCAGTTAGACAAGAAAATAAAATAAATAAAAAGTAGACAACTCAAGTCTTACAATTTTTTTTAATGTTTGTTTTGTCCCTCTATTTATCGATCCCGTAGCTTCACCCTCAGCGAAAGACTGAACTCACAAGGGTTACAATAGGGGGTGCAGGGATGTGGGTGGGGTTCGGTGGGTGAAGACCCCAGGAAATAACTCGGGATAACATGGGAGGGAGAGGGAGGTATAAGGTCACAGATACTTACGAACTGATTAATTTGTTCATCTGGCTTCTTTTCTCCCTTTCATTGTCTGTTATTTAAATTCCATTGATAAAGACGGAAATAAAAACTAGTTGCAATCTGAGTAAATGTAAGTCAAGGAGCGTGACAAAGAATAAGCGCAAAAACAAAACAAAAAACACGCACGTACACAACCAGGAGCTAGGAGGGGAAGCATG
>SMGT01001917.1:3506-17963 GCA_004794575.1 Lanistes nyassanus | reverse complement strand
CCCCCCCCCCCCCGTTTCTCTGTGTGCTTCCTCTCTCTGCCTGTATTTGCGCATCTCTCTCCTCTACCTACCTTTCTGGGCCCTCCCCGTCTATCTTTATGCCTATCTCCTTTTCTCACTCTGTATATATAATCTCTCTTGCGTTTTTGTCTGTCTGTCTCTGCCTTTTTCCTTTTCTCACTCTGTCCGCCTCAGTCTGTGTCTGTCTTCTCTATTTCATTTTTCACCTCTCTCTCTCTCCCCGCTATCCCTCATCTTTCCTTATTTATCTCTTTTCCTCTCTTTTTTTTTGTCATTATTATAAAAAGAAACGTCTATATTTAGTCATATGACCAGATCTAGATGCGATTTTTTAATATAAAAAAGCTTAATTTTCAAATGAAATGGGGTAACCTCTGCGTACGGAAAGTGCACTTAGACTGGGCGAATCTTTGTGATGAGTGCAATGGATTATGTCACATACTTGCTAAACCTGTATTATGACTAATTTACGTTGTGCATATCATAAGCCATTATGAGTAGTTGTGTTTACCCCTGTTCGTCACGGACAACAGGCGAAAAGAATATAACCAAATAAAAAAATCAAGCTTATTTGAGTGTTGTGCGAGTGCGTACATGTTCACGTGCATGACCGCGCACAGACATGCACAAGATCACTAATTTGCTGAGGGGTTGTTTTTGTTTTTGTTTTTTTTTTGCATACGTCAAAGCTGACAAAAAATGGGAAATTGACTTGTAAAAGTTACTCTAACTGGACAGGTAGGCGGACAGACAAGGGCTTGGTGTATCCCGCCCTCATGCGGCTGACAGCATGTCGAATTAGTTCTGCTACTCCGTACTTACGGCTTGACTGCTCGTCTGGAGAGAGCTAGCTGCAGGCGCGAGTACGGCTTTCCTATCGTGATCAGGATCGGTGTGAACAAGTCCCTTGCACGGCGCATCACTCAGAGTCAAGAAATCTCTCCCCGTCCTCCACTCTCCTCTGCCCTGCTTCACTCTTGAGCTTTCCTCGCCTTTCTTTTCTTCCCTTCCTCTCCCCTCTCATTCTCTGTCTGTCTGCCTGCCTGCCTGCTTGTCTGCCTGCCTGTCTGTCTGTCTGTCTGTCTGTCTGTCTGTCTGTCTGTCTGTCCTGTTACTTATAACTTCTTTTTCAGTCTCTCCCTCCATCTTTCTCTTTTGGGTAGGAATCAGACGGAGAGACTCTTAAACCTATCGAGACTCACCCCGCCTGCAGTCCTACCAGAGAGAGGGAAAGATCAGTCTATCCCTGTACCTGCACTTATTCCCCTTTTATTTTCCTTCGAGCTATCCTGCACGCGCCAGCCTGTGCCAAAAAGACTAGCTATATTTTATCTCGGTAGGACGCGTGTGATTGAGCTAGGCGCATAAAGTTGTTGGACCAAGTGTAGAGAGGTGGGCGATAGAATTAAGACGATGATGGATGCTCGACAGCGATAACCCGACTCCAGGCAACACCAAGCCAAGTTCAAATCTCGCTCGTTTCAGAAGTATTGAGGGCGAAGGAGGCCAGGGTGTTAACCCCTTTTATCTGCAAAATGCGAAGACGGCCTGCAATGCCGTAAGTTTTCGTCTTATGAAATCTAAGCCGTGACATCGCTAATAAACAAAACGCGCAAAACTAAAAAGCTATATTAGGATCCAGAAGTAAACTATTTTTAAATACATCATTTGATTTGAAGCATTATAGTTACATCCGTCCGAGCTGTTCACACATCTTGTGGTGATTATCCTGAAAGCTTTCACGATTTGGCAGTGACATGTATGATATTTGATTGGAAAGTGACGTTCTAATAACCTATTTATATTCAAATTTCAGCGAGTGTGTCAATAGATGTTGCTGACACATTGATCACGATTATCCTGTCCTGGATAATTTTAAAGTTTTCCTGTCCAAAGATATGAGATGGGATTTTGACTGAAAATAGCGGTACACAGAAAATGATGCAGCAAACTCTAGGCTGGTAAATAGAGAACCATAAAAACAGTTAGAAAACAGATGATTCCTCGAAATTAGCTATATCTTTTAATTAAAATGTTTTTTATCCTTTAATTATAATGTCCTGTATGTTTTAATTAAAATGTTCTGTATCTTTTACTAAAAATGTCTTGTATGTTTTAATTAAAATGTTCTGTATCTTCACAATGGAGTCGGGGTGGAGATATGCTCCGTTAGAAGTTAGCTACTTTTCATAGCGTAACAGTCAGGGGGTTCACATGTTTTGGGGTTTTTTTTTCGAATTTTTACGTCAAAAGAGATTCGCGGACAAGGGAAGTAACTGGCGTTTCCGATAGAAAATCATTTTTTATTGAGTTTCCTCCCTTAGACCGTAAAGTAGACCACATTTTCAAATCTGTACCGCCAGTTTTGCGCCAACTGTTGAGTGAGACAAAGGCCGCGGGTTTCTTTGTTTACAACACGAATACCATGAGGGCCATAGACTTATATCTTGTTAGGAGCATGGCCTACCGAGCGATGGAGTGGGTGCTTACATGTGGGTAGGTCTGACCACAGACCCATAGTGTACTTACGGTCACACGTTTCTCCGCCAGACAAGTGCTGGATTACAACTGTTTCTTTGTGTGCTTGTTGATGCCTTGCATCCTGGATAAACTGGCATTTATGGATAATTTCCACAAAGTATTATGGATTACAAGTGGTGCAAACGGCTGCAATAGGCGAGTGTTTCGTGTCAGTGGTCCACTGAGTGCACTGAGTGGAACTGTTTACATCACTTTGGTTAGGTAATTCAACACAGTCTTCCACAAGCGGATGGACTTCGGGTAGGACAAATCTTATTTTACTTAAATGCATCTTTCTATCAAAGTTTAAATGATACTTTTAACTTTAATAATTTTTTTTTTACAATTTTTGAAAATCGGTAAAAATCGCCCCAACCGCTGCGATTTCAGCGACGTCGCGCATTGTAGGACGCACAATAACTCCTTAAAATGTCCTGTAGCTTTCAATTACAATGTCCTGTATCTTTTAATTAAAATGCTCTGTATATTTTACTTAAAATTTCTGTTTCTTGTAATTAAAATGTCCTGTATTTTTTAATAGAAGTGTTCGGTTTCTTTTGATAAAAATATTCTGTATCTTTTAATTACAATGCCCTGTGTTATGTCAGTAAAGATCGATGCGCTTGGTTACATTTATACCTTTTTTTAATCCTCTGAAGTATTTCTTGACTAAGCAAATAAAAATACTCATAATAGTTGTAGGTTTTGTCTTACTTTTCTGTTTCTTGAGTACACAGTTCCTAAGTTGTCTTTGCAATGTACTGTGCTGGTCACAGGTACACGTTAACACCGTTTCCCTCTGAGTTCCGTTGAGTTGCTGAGTTACATGTACAGGAATTGTTTAACGTTTTTGGGCTGGGTTGCATGAGCATTATCTTCGCCTGTCCATATGTCATGAAGCGCGTACATTACACGGTGCGAACGGGCCTCATTATCTCTTTTATGACCCGAAGGACAACTAGGAACTCGATCGCATGCAGCCCAACCTCGGTCAGTAGAGGTGTCATGTGGAACAAACTTACCCGTCAAGTATTTGTCACCCTAACAATTTCAGTCGTAAATCCAAGAAATCAGACCTCCCGTCCAGTCGGCACAAAGACCGGATTACGACTGTCGCTGGGGTGCTGTGACCTTCTCCGCTGGCACGGTAAGTGTAGGTGACGTTTGAGTGCTGGATAGCTAATGAGACACAGAGCAGCGGATTTGCTTGTCATAAGCGCGGATCTAGCAGTGGTTAGGGACTACATCCTGAAGTTAAACGTTGTGCAGACTTCATCGGTGGCAAACGCCGAAGATAAATTTGGCTTATCTCGCTATCCTTCTCACTCCGGCCATAATCTAGTGGATTTTTCAGGGCAAAGTTCAGCAACAGGACTCCATCTCCGCCCCAATGCGGAATTACCGCGAGGAGGGGGAAGCACCTCAAAACCAACCAACCAACCAACCAACCAACCAACCAACCAACCAACCAACCAACCAACCAACCAACCAACCAACCGTCACTTTCTCCATTCCTCCATTTACCAGAAACAGTCTCGCAAGGCAGCGGGGTCTCTATCACATCAAAGTAAAGTCTGGTGTCAGATCGTCAGAGCACTGACTACCACAAACCTGTGGACTTGTTTTTCTTGTGTTTGCCCTGCGTTTTCTCAGCACTACGGCAGTAAAAAATACAGTTGCCCGCAGAGCTGTCGCGATAGTGCGTTGGCTGTAACTAGTGCTTCACCTATTCTTCTCTCCGCACTGGAGAGCTCGCCGAGAGGTCGGTAATCGAGCCGGCTCGTTACGGATCTTAAAGCTCTTTTTCCTCCTTTCATTCCTTTCTTTAAAAAAAAATAGTACAAGGAGCCGGATGATAAAAGGGCTGATAACCTCGTTTTCATCACTGCTATTCTTTAAGTGGCCGATAGCTTCCGACTGCGCGGACAATAGTTTGACGGAAGGAAAGGCCATCAGAAAAGGTGAGGGTCGTTCAGTTCAGATGCTGTTTTTGAAGGAACCTCTCGACAAGGCTGGGTCTTCTCTGTTTTCGGGGCTGGAGTGGGGAGAGGGCAATGTAATGCTGGATGGGAAAGGGGAGAGGAAAAGGGTTTATTGCGTATGTAGAAAAAAAACCATGAAAACGTCGTCTTCAAAAATTTCTGACTGAGGGTTATCTGGATACTAAAGTGAAATGAATGGCTGAAGAGATGGATAGACGAATGGTAAGACATGATTTATCTTCTGGATTTTTGTAAGCAGGAGAGTTCGGATTTGAGATGTGCTGGTTATATGCTCCTGTAAAGTTCTTCAACCTAACCTGACCAAAAGAAGGTGAGGGGAGAGAGAATTAGAGACATGAAGGGAGAAGAAAAGAAAGAAAGGCGAACGAGAGACAGGAGATTGAGAAAAAGTAGCAGTGGGAGGAAAAGGAATGGAAGAGGGGCAGAGAGGGGGTAATTGAAGAAGAGAAAGAGACAAATATAGGGAACGGGAGGGAGCAAAAAAGTAGGTGAGGAGTGAGAGACAGAGAGAAAGAAGATAGAGGACATACGACGCCCCAGCGTGCACGCACACCACCAACTTTTATACCCGAGGGTCACAAAAGCCAGTGGTGTTACGAGTCGCTTGAAATCTGGATGATAGTGTCACACACGATTTCTTGTCGGCGGGGCAAGCGGGCAGCTCACGAGCCCCTCTCGACAGACACCCTACATGCATTCCCCCCAATGGAGGAGGTTTTCTCCCCTTAACGACGCTCGTAGATATAGTCATTTATCAGCTTCTAACATTTATCGTGACAACTCATTACAGAAATCCGTGAAATAAAATCTCCATGGCCAGGGGGAGATTAGCACCAAGCCCGTCAACGATAGTCTTCCTGTCTAGTTAGAAATTTTATTTTCGCTCGACCCCTTGGTCCATGCGGAACTTCTAGCTTTAGAGACAGACCGAGAGACATTTTTGATAAATGGATTCCTGACTGTTAGGCCAAACAGAGGGCAGAGCAGAAGGGGAAAAAAGGGAGGGGGGGTCGTAAATTTAAAAAAAAACACGCGCGAGACGAAGAGATGAAATGTCCTAGGTGGAGGTCAGTGACCGTCTGCAGAAAAATAGCTACAGCTAGCAATAAATAAATAAGCGAATAAGCAAGCCAACGAAAGAGCGAAATAAAGTACTAATGAATGAATGAATGAAACGGGACAAAATGTGACTGTCCGCACAAAATTCGTTTCAAGTTTCTTGGGGTGATTTTGTGCCACAGACCAAAACTGCCGTTGTGGTGATGGGTTGTCGCTGTTGATGTTTTGATTGAATGCGAAAGCGTAATCATTTATGAGCATGCCTGTAGGGAAAAAAAATTTTTTTTTGCCTCTAAAAACTTGAAAGAATTTTTTGAACTGGGTAACTTCGTTGTTTTCAGTGATAAAAGTCACTGATATTGGCGATGTTTAGACTCCTCTTACCCCTTGTTTACACTAAACGGACCTTTCGAAACGCCTGCTGATGGAAGCCCGGTTCATACCAATCATGCTTCGCATGTTTGATTGACTGCAGTTTGAAATTTCGGCGACAGAAAAGCTTGGAAACCATGGAACTGGAGGAAATTTCTCAGAACTCTGACGTGACGTTGTGTGTGTTTCAAACCTTGTAACTCGATCAGAGATTAATAAAAGGATTCGAAAACAATTCCACCATTAAAAAGACCAGAAAAAAATACTTATGTGGAACTTATGTGGAACTCAAGGCTCATTTCGGTCACAATTATTATATGCAGACGAGAATTTCCACAGTAGTCCCCGTGACAAGATGTGAAGAAATGTCTCTAACGACACCGGATTACATTTCTGGCAAGCTCAGTAGCCTCATATATATATATATATTTTTAAATTCGTCCTGTCGAACAGCTAGAAATCCTGCTGGCCAAATTTTAAAAAAAAGTACAAGGAGGATGGGGCTTAGTTCATCTCGCGTTGCCAAAATGGATATTGACTGACAAAGGTACTCCTACAAACATCTAACATCTTAATTGCCGATTAACGGCAACTAAGCAAGCAAGAAAAACAGACGGCAGGCTAGGAATGACTCCCCCTCTCTTTCCTATTCACCACCCCATTTCCCACCCCCTAAGATCGACTGGCTGCTTGGTGCGGGCGGTACGCTAAGACATTGCTCCTTCAGGCTGCAGGGCGAGTCAGGGTTGTGGCCCCTCGGCACGTGCAACACTATCCTCTGCATGTATGCGCATGCGCAGTGGATTAATGAACACTTGCACACGAACATCCCGACTGCCGCCTGTACCACAAAATGATTTATTTTTTTAATTAATAAAAAAAGGCTCAGGTTGTCTTATTAGGGTCCGAAAGAAGAAACCGAATTGTGCGTGAACAGAATGCCCGAGAAAACAACGTCCCGTGGTGCATCTGGAGATCGTGCTCTCCAGTTTCGGCTAGCCGGGGAAGTGATACGCTTTCCACAGCCTTTCGAAAACAGGAAACTCGAAGTCCAACTCGCAAAAACTCTCCGGTGGAGGTGTTTAGAATGGCACCTTAATTGAGACAGGGAAAACACCGGCCATGTTGATCAAACTGCTCTCATGATTTTCTCGATTTTGATCGGCATAATCTTCCGCTCCGCGAGCACCCTTAACGAAGACACTTCTGGAAAGAAAACGATGAAGAGTGACGCAAGAGGAGGGTAGCGCCCCCTCCCTCGTCGCTGGATGGAGAAGGTACGGGTAGAGGGGGTTGAGGGGGTTGAGGGGTGGTAATAACGACCATAAGATAGGTAACAGGCAGGTAACACGTTTCTTGTTTACCGTGGTCAAGAACCTACTGAATTTTAAGGACGCACAGAAAGGAAAGAGATATCTTAAACCGTATAGCTCCAATACACTTGCAGTGTAGGCACGCGCCAAATTCGAAGAGATAACTCCAAGGTTATCGCAAGCCCACGAAAGATAACTCTTTTAGCATCCTTCTTGTTATAAAGCAGTCCTGGGCTCGCGTTCTCTGTCAGTTGCTTTCCCTAAATGAATATTTACTCGCTCCTATTCATGTCACTAATGGGCGGATCTCCGCTATCAGTTCTCTTGAGCTATTACATACCCGGGACTTTTTTAAACCAAAAATTCACTCATCGCACACCTAAGTTCTAAACTGCCCAAGATTTTGCACACGGCAATAGTAAAGCTGGGTATACTTTACTCCTATCTTTCTGAATGGGAGGTTTTCGGGAGACTTGCCTACCCTTAGACCTTCGGACGAGCGCAAGGTTAGGATGCTGGAAGCTTAAATTGGTCGTAAGTTAGCTCCAGTTCCTCGCGCGGAGAGGCTTCGCGGAGCCAACTGTCATGGCGGACTGCAATTAACACCGCGGAGAGTTGCAGCGCTCGTCAACGCCCTCCTGCGGCATCAAAGGGAGGCGATGCCAGCGAGTAAATTTCCATTTGCTCAAATACATCGGCGCTTCAGGTTTTTATTGTGATACAATTTACTGCTTAAATGCACGTTCCTGTCCGGTTTGGTCTGCTCAGTACGTTCCGCTGTCGACACGGATCGGTGATTTATCGTCTTGTTCGGAAGATAAAACCAGTAAATTACTCGTATTAACAAGTTTTGCGAGAATAAATTCCAAAGTTGTAGGAGGGCTGGGACAAAGATATGGGCTGTTAATAACTATAATTATGAGTCCAAGTCTGTAATGATGATGTAGCTGTTTATCAGCGGACTACGCTTGTTTTTGGCTCATTGCTCTTGTGCAAGAATAAGGACTGGTACAAGAAAATGTTGTCTGTAAGAAGGGATGTGGTGAGGAGATGGGTAAAACGTTACATAGGAGAGAAGAGAGAAGAAAAAACAAAGAAAAATAAGAAGGAAAAGAAAAAGTTAGAAAGGGAGGGGGTTGAATGGAAGAATAATGAATAGAGAACACAAAGAAAAAAGGAAGAAGGAAAGAATGAAAAGAACATAAAGAGACAAGCCCCGTGAACAAGTAACACTGCACAATAATGATAGCTGAACTATGCCCCAACACAGCTATATGTATAATCTGCGATGACCCTATCATTGATAAGTTTATTCACAAGCAACACGCGCCCGAATGCGCAAACATATATGCACCCGCGCGCAGAGCACACACACACACACACACACATGCAAACATACACACGCACATACATACACACGCACAAATACATACGCACGCATGCAAACACACACACACACACACAAGTACAAGGTCTGCTGGATGCTCACCCACGAAAGCACAGACACAAAAATCTCTTGTGATGATTTTATCAGTCTCAAGAAATAGAAAACCTTCACAAACATTAGGACGTCATAGCACTGACTGATTCATACCCCCACAAAACAAACATTTCCGGCCTTCTCCTATCGTTCGGTCGTTAAGCTTGCCGCGTGTTCTTTGCAAATTATGCGTGAACAGGGGAAGCGATCCTTTTCAAAACTCCACCACACGAAGTGCCTGCATAACTGGAGTTGCCCGACTTGCCTTCTCGCATGTTTGGGAGTCCCCGTCATGCGCAAGAACAGAACGTGAGACGGACTGCTCTCATGTCTGCTGCATTGCCTTTTACTCCCCCAGGTTTTGCTGATGTCATCTAGCCACCAGGTGCCAGATGTTGGTGGCGTGAGGTGGGAATTCCTTTTTGGGTTTCTTTGTTTACAACACGAATACCATGAGGGCCATAGACCATAATATATCTTGTTAGGGGCATGGCCTGCCGAACGATGGGGTGGGTGCTTACGTGTGGGTAGGTCTGACCACAGACCCATAGTGTACTTACGGTCACACGTCTTGTCGCTACATCACTTTGTGTAAGTTCTTTCCTTTATAAACCCTCACCTTACCCTTCCTGAACCTTAAATCGTACCAACTCCCTTCATCCCAACTCTAAAATCTGACATGAAGGATCTCAAACAAACCCAAACAAAAACCAAATAATCGAACGAACGAACGAACGAACGGACGGACGGACAAACGAACGAGAGCACACACGCACACACATAGTCCGAGTACATGTAGATATTTTCTGGACGGTGTCGTTACCAGAAATACTAAGGTTTTGTGTTCTGTGTCGGCTTGACACACGTAACACCGAGATACATTACAATACATGTACGTCTAAAATACGAGCTCTCGAGCATCACGTCTTGATTTCGATACCTCCCTCCCCACCCCATTCCCCAACTGCTGAAGCACACCTGTCAGGGACAGAGAGATTTGTCTGGAATCGAAATATTCCGCATTATGCGTGATGCGATCTGTCTGCAGTGAAGTCAAGGTAAACACGGTTACGCTAGTGATAGCGTCGGAAAGGATTGTTGGACCTGCGGTTGTGATGGCAAAGGGGAGAGTTTCAACGTTCTGTGTGGTTGCAGCTGTCGTCTGTTCTTAGCTCTACCCGGTCTTGTAATGTTTGGTTACTGAACGATTTATGCATGGGACCCTGTCGGAGAATTGCTGAAGTTATATAATTAGCTTGTAAAGTTTCCCGCAAGCTGCCATGTACACGTGTACGTGTGTGTGTATGAGAGAGAGAGAGAGAGAGGGGGGGGTCCTTGTGCGTAAATTTGTGCTTGTGTATACATCTACAAGCGTGTGTACGTATTTCTCTAGCTTCTCCTCTGGGCACAATGCTAAAGCTTGAGGAAGTATATGCGAAGATTATGATTTGAAAGCTAGTCTAACTTTTGTACTGAGTTTTACAGCGACAAGATTTATTACGATTCTGTCCGTCACCCCTGATGCCATCACCCCTTTCAACTTTTAGGCACGAACCCCGGAAGACAGATCATTTAGGAAAGAGTGAAAAGGGAAATTGAGTGAAAGAAAGAAAGAATGACGTCCTTTCGTGTACTTATTCCTCCTACCCCACATATTTACCTTTGACTTTCAAATTTTAATCTTCTCATATTTATGTATATAGTGTGACTTTTTTTACATGCAACTGTAGCATTCTTGTATTTGAAAGGCTGCGTAGACTTTTACCTTTTGTAAAAAAAAAAAAAAAAAAGAAAAAAGAAAAACCAACCCCCCCAAAAAAACCAACAAAAAACCCCTATAAAGAAATAAGGGGAGGTAGTAAAAACCCTTATGTAGTCAGTCATTATCAAAGCTGATGTCCTTTGAACATTTTTCACGTGTTTCCATGTGTGGAGCAGAAGATTCTCATTTGTGATTTATTCTTTCTTCTTTCATTACTTTTTTCTTTTGTGCTCTGTTCTTTCGTTCCTTCTGAGTACAGCGGCATACGCACAGAGTTAATCCGATGTTTCATCAACTATAGACCATGGCTTCTTTTCCCAACTACATATGGAAATGTGAATAATGCCTGCCATAGTTAACTATTGTGCTGACTCACATGAAACGGACTTTTGCCGGCTGCAGGTACAAGGATGGACAAGCAGGCCTCTCAAACGTCATTCGCTCTTAGTCATCTGCCTCTAGTCAGGATACTAGTAACTTAATTTTGCTTGAGGATTAGTTTACTCGATCGTTTCTTGTTTCATCTTTTCGTACAATCATCGCTGGCTGTCTTGTCCCTGCAGTGCTTTTATGTAAGGAAATCGTCGTTTGTCTGTAAAGCAGGATGATTGCGAACGCTTGGCGATACAAAGTGCTTGTCAACGTGGCATTATTCCGAGGTACGACATGGTACTGCGTCATGCACAAATAAATATCCACGGACATCATAGACTAGGATGGAATATCCGCCAGTTGCCTTCTTGTAAACAGCCGCTGCACCTGTTTGAACTGATGAATATCGTTCGATCGTGGACTGTTTAATGCTGCATTTCAAATGTAAATTTCCCAGTCTTTTCAGAAAGGCATTTATCGCATCTCGCCGATTGCTAGTTTTTAAAGTAGGAGATGCAAAACAAAATTCGTTAATTTTTACTGTGTTTCAGCTTAATTTACTGGGTTGCTGAAATCACCTTTGGCTAAATCGGCTTGCGACTGGGATGGGACTGGGAGGTATTATCTGTGAGCTGTAAAAGTCTAATAGATTTTACCCAAATGATATTTTATTGTGCAGCACTTTTTTTTACGGTTTTAAGGCATCAAGTCTTTATCGAGAGGGCAACAAAATAAAACAAAACACAGCAAAAAACAACAACAAACAAGCCAAGAAAACATCACTTATGTCAATAGTAATTGTTCAGAAATCAGCAAAACTTGTACACAAGTACAAAGTGCACAGTCACAATATAAGGAAATACCAAACTAAATGGGCCGCCTTTGCCCAATTATGTGATTGGACAAGAGTGTCCTCCCACCGTTAAAACTTCCACCGGTAGTGTCACTGATCCTACTTACATAAAACTTTACTTTAGAACAGCAGATGACACTATGGCATTTAAAGATGAATGCATGTATATAGGGCATAATCAAATTTCACATGATAAAAGCAAATTAGAACAGTGCTAGTCTTCCATCGAGCAGCAGTTGTAAGAACTTGCACAAGACAGTCAAAAACTGTCTGTATTTTTATTTGTCCCCTTCAAACATAATCTTCTGTCTTCTCGTTGCCCGAGAGATAGCAACGAAAGTTAGACCGCTTGTCACACACAGATGTTTTTTTATTTGACCCCTCAAATGCAGTTGTTGTAAGTTCAGAAAATAGTAATGCTTGGTATCGGAGCTGCTTTGAAAGAGACCATGAACGGATATCACTTATGACCAAGTCTGGGGCGGAGGAGAACCCCCGTGTAGAACGTGCGTTCAGAATTACGTCTTAGAGTGAACGCCAGGTGAGATAGTAATGAAACTTTCTGACCAACGTTTAAGCTGATAATGTTGTGCAGCATACCAAAGTTGTTCACACAGTCAATAAAATCCACCGGTTTTCCGTCTACAGACAAAGAGCAGTAACCATAGGTATTGCCAAGGGTTGAATGTAGGTTGGCCAGAAACACGTAGGTTCCATCCACAGGGGCCGTGAAGATGCCGGTGGTGTTATCGTAGCAATCGTCATCGTTGAACTCGATCTTGTCTAACACCAGCACAGTGTTTGCTGCTGGCACAGTAAGGCTGGCACTCAGACGTACTTTGAATGCCGCTGATTTCGTCGCACTCTCTGTCAGGACAATTTTAAAAAAGAGAAAAAATAGAGCTTTTATTGGTGATAAACAATTTTCGTTTTGATCAATGTGTGCATTGCTTATGCGTGCACGCATCATCAGCGTGAGTTTGTCTTTCTGTACGTTTGGTGTTGGAAGGGTGGGTGGGAAGAGAGGTTAGATATTCACGTACATGAAAGACTGGAAAACCATTGCTGTCATCAACCCCACAACGTTTATGAATATTATAATTTCTGCCGTCCTTTTGCGCGTACCTCGTTTCCTCAGATTGTCTCTTTCACAGGAGTCTTGTGCAGTGCATATAGTATTTTCCAATCGTCTAGAAAATGTTTGGTAGATTATAGAAACTACATTTTCAGTGTTCTTCTAGTTATTTCTTGAATTGCTCATTACAAATACTTGATTCATATAATGTCTAAAGTCTTAATTCAGTGACAGAAATCTTGTCCGAAGCCAAACGTTTTGAGTATTTTATATATACATTTCCAGTCTAGTGCATCAAAAGCCTTTTTTTAAACAAAGACTTAAAAGTAGGCCGGGTGAGTTTTTCTTCTTTAAATGTATAACTAAGTCGTATATTAACCGAATATTGTCTCCATTGTATCTAGTGGCCACAAAGCCTTCTGATTCTCAGCAATAATAAGTGGCAGCACTCCCTTCATTCGATTGGCAGTACACTTAGATTCTATTTGATTAAATTTAGCAAATAATTAGGTCTTAAAATTTAAATACATTGTCTTAGTTTAGATATACAAATAATGCCTTCTTTTCGTGGTTGTAATAATTCCCCCTTTCTAAAAGCATCGTTGAGTGACCTAATTATGCTTCCTAGTTCTTGCATTTCCTCGTTTAGTTTTTTCCCCCCGATGATGAGGGTTTTTTTCGGTTTTGATGGACCCAGGCTTGATTCATTTGTGATTTTCTAGCCGCTGGACACTAATTGAAGATAGAATGCATATGTGTTTCGTAGTATACTTGTTGCTGTTGTTGTTGTATAGTGCATTATAAAATTGTGACATGCGAGAAACCTGTGAAATGAATCTGGAGGAAAAAAGTGCATGATATAATTCTGATATTTCTTTATTTAAAATGCACTTTAACAACTAGAGCATACAAGGAGGGAGAGAAGCTGGCATACACACCACAGAGGCCACTGTTTTCCCGGGGCCACGTTACTCTTAAAATAAAACTAAGATTTTATCTGGATCAAATTTATTTTCTTCCTTTTCCTACCGTATCAGCGTGTGCGGATGTAATACAAAAATCCTCATCTTCATTTTCTGTGGATTTGGTTATTGGACCCTCTTACAGGAGTTGGGTTTATATAACTGGGTATAATGCTAGGTACTTCTCAGATAAAGTACGTTTTTGTTCTGGAATTTAAAACTCAGAAACACTCAGTGATGCTTTTTCAATTTAAGGAAAACAGCCACACATTAAAAGGATTTGCCTCCCTTACATTTCTATGAAAACTGCCTTCAAGAATCTGAATCTAGGAAAATAAGTCTGTTTACCTATCACTCTCTCCACGTTCCTCTTCATATCATCCAAGGCATTCACCATCTCCATTGTTTTCTCTGAGACTAGCTCCCTCATCACCTCCATCTTGTCCTCCTTCTGATCTTGTCCTTCCTGTCTGCCCACGAAGTCCCGCACCTGGTCCAGGTGTACTGCTTTCTCATCAGACCAGCAGGTGAAAAATTTCACGTCACCCTCCTTGCTCCCTCGCTTGCGATATCGGTCGACGGCGTCGTCGCGGAGCAGCGCCGCCTGCAGCTCGGACTTGTGGAGGACGATGTCAACGTCTGCACCAGTCTGGCAGGAATGCGTG
>SMGT01001916.1:87884-101708 GCA_004794575.1 Lanistes nyassanus | reverse complement strand
CTTTCATGAACTGACCAACACCTACCACTGTACTGTACTGTAGTGTACTTTCATGAACTGACCAACACCTACCGCTGTACTGTAGTGTACTTTCATGAATTGACCAACACCTACCGCTGTACTGTAGTTTACTTTCATGAGTCGACTAACACCTACCCTCTTCATCATCTTCTTCAGTTCCTTCTTGCTCATTTTCGGTTTTGGCGCCTCGTCTTTTTTATCTGGAAACACGATAGAAATACACAGGGGTGTCAGAGAAAACCAGCACGATACGATACGTGTATGCACACCTATAAGCATGAATACATGTAACTCCTGCTACAAATTTCTCAATCAAATTTTAGGAAACTGCTGACAGAAATCTTGGACACTTAGTAAATTATGAAGTGAAAAATAATTATTTTACTTTGTTTGCTGCTAGCAGTCTAGCACTACATTCATTCCAGTTTTGTAGTATGCAGAAAAATGTTTATATAAAGGGTTCCCTATTTCTTCCTGATAAAAGGTGTTAAGCTGAATTTACATCATTACATTTTCATTTTTTTGAAATGGACATTAGTAAATTATTAATTAAATATGTCTCCCAAACGAATCCCATTGGTTTTTTACTGAAAGAAAGTAAAAAAAATTTTTAATCCTGAGTAGACTACTTCGTGTGATGTTGGTTTGAATCCTGGTGCAGTCAAGGGTTATATCTTGGACTTAAACATTAAGCGACTCCATTCAGCCATCTCCTGTACAATGAACCACACTAGCCATCTTAACAACAACAGAACATTCATAGGATTAGCTCGCCTTTTCAGCTACATTGTACTTCAAAGCATGTTTTGTATAAGTGCATTTTTCAGGAACACTGCAAAGAAGTTCTCCTGTCAGTTGAAAAGGGCCATGATGATTTCACAGCATCAAACAGATGGATGAATCTTGGGAAAAACACTTTATCACTGTGAAATTTTCTGCATCGTGTGGAGGGCCTGCAGCTGCGTCACAGCAGGCAGTTGAGACTAGATCCCCAAGGGCTACACATTGATTAAGTAACATTTTTAACGCTGATTCAACAGCATCATTTTACCATACGGTAAAGATAAAAGACCAAGAGAAACACAGAAATCCCACGACAACATAAAACAAACCAAAAGAAACAAAAGAGGCACATAATCAGATAATGACAGCATCAAAAACGAAAAGAAAGAAAACGGAACACGGCGAGATCAGCAGCGACATACCTTCTTGTTCTGCCGGTGGCGTGTCTTCCCCATCGCTGACGCCTGCAGCATCTCTATCCTCCTCGCTCTCTTCTCCCTCGTCATCAGGTATCGGAGCTGCAGACGGTTTGGGTTGAGGCGGAGGTTTGAGGTCAAGCTTGTCTCCATCGTCTTCCTCGTCCCTGGCCATGGCTTCCTTCAGCAAGTCCATCTTACTTTTCTTCCCCCTTTTCTTTGTGGGCTTCTCCACTTCTGCTGGAGCCTCCTGTTCCACCTCGGCTTTGACCACATCTTCCCTCAGCTGATCTATCTTGGTCTTCTTTGCTTTCTTTTCATTTAAAACAAAAATCAATTCGCCATATTTACTCTCGTAGTTTTTTAAATCAAGGATTGGCTAGGCATCCTCTCAGTCTATGTTCCACCCAGACAACTTAGATCCATCATCTAATAATCGTATTCTATGTGTGCCCAAGACCTATACGAAAACATACAGTGTGCTTTATCATATTCTGGGCCAAAACGATGAAACCCAGTTCACTTTCAAATCTGTCACATTGACTAAACATGGTTATTCAAGACACCCTTGTTCCCCACATGCCTATCCTCATAACTGTATGCTTAAATGATTGTGCCTCTGTAGGTCTATTGTATTGTCTTTTTGTACTGTATCGATGTAACTTGACGGTGAGTTTGTGGCAGGAAGGTGTGGGGGGGGGGAGGAGGGCAACATAAATTGTATTGTTTTGCTTTTCATTTCAACCCAATAATCTTAATATGCTTTTTCAATGCTTCTGGAAGTGTTTAAAAACCAAGGATCAAAATGACCCTCTAGCCTGAAAACTGAGGTCATTGTGTAAAAAGCAGGGGTCAACCCCCACATCTCTGGATCATTCTTGAATTCTTGTCCATAAATTATCCCTGATTGTGTGTTATCAGGAGCTCTGGTTCTCACTCTCAGTTATTATCTCTTCAAACGTATTTTCAATGTGTTTTCTTGGCTGTTTTTAGCACCTGTGTTATCTTACCTGAGTGTACATTTGTTTAATTTTTTCTTGTCTTACTTCTGGTTATACCGTATAACATGGCAAGCTTGATGTCAATTGGTAAACTGTGCTATATAAGCCCTCAAATATAAATTACAATAATAGATGTAACAACTACTGAACTAGTGACTAGTAACATGTGTAGCAGTAATAATGGAACACTATATCCAATTACAAATTTCACATACTATGGCAAGCATATATAGACAGATACAGGGCATTTACCACATAAACTAGTTGGCTGTTACATATTTTACACCAGGTGTTCATTTAAATATGGTATGGTATTGTAATGGGCATTTCTCTAGTACTACTATTCCTAGTTTGTCATGGTAAAGTTTGGGGGCTAAAATGTAACTCAACACTATTTTTCAATAGGCTGACCTTAACCACATGACTAGTTGTGCGTTCTTCTGCATGACTCAAAGCCATGCGCTTTCGAGATGTGTTTTTCTATCCGCATGACTGGTTGTGCACTTTTGGGGCACATTTTTCTATCCGCAAGACTCATGTAGCTAAAAGTTGCAATCAATGAGTCCAAATCATATGAGATGTGCCATCAATTTTAGGGGCTATCTACAATCTACAGCTGTCTCCATTGACTTAACCACTCAGCTACCGATTGGCTGGGCCGCAAAGCGTTCATTACAACATAAGATGTTACTTTTCATTGTCGTAGAACAAATTTGGGGAGTTGCTTTACAGACCACTGCCAAAATTTGAAACAAACTTGACAAACAGGTATGTGTTCTGTTAGCATCATAACATTGTCAATCCCTAATTGTACAATAAGAGTTGTTATAAGATAAGAGAATGTATACACTGCCAGCGCACGACTCGCGCGAAAGTCGTGCGGATAAAAGAATGCGCGTCACTAGTGCACGACTCCTCCAGTCACTTCCTTTTGAATAGAAGTTAACGGGCTGGTGAGAAAGGTTTTCTCTTACAGCAGTAACCCGTCAATAATCAAAGCAGATTTCACTATAATCTATTTTATCTGGTTTTTCAATAAACATCTGGAACCAGGTTGAACCAAGAAATGAATGAATCTACGGTATCTGTTCCAAATTATTTAAATTTGCAACTGCTTGCTACGACATTGTCGGAACCCAATCAATGTGTTTACTTGAGGAATTTATCCAGTCTAAGATCTTTCACAACCTGAAAAAACGTGAACGTGAGAAATACTTGTAGCAACTTCAGTAGTACTGCGTATTACTGTATGAAGTGTAATAATTATTCTATTTATTTATTCAATTATTGTAGTGGTACGCACCTTCTCCTTACTCTTCTTCTTCGTTTCATCGCCTTTCTCCCCCGTTTTCAACCCCTCCACCAGGGATGACAATTTGTTCTCAGATTCGTCGTCATCCCAGTCGTCATCTTGATTCTTTTTTCCTTTAGTTTTCTTCGGCATGTCTGTTCCTTTACAACAACACAGACAGACGAGTGGCTAAGGGTGACAATCTGCCTTCTCAGCTGCCAAGAACGTGCTTCCGGTGTGTTCCGGCGTGTTTCTGTACAAGTTGACGCAATAACTGATGACGTCATGGGACTTTATTTGTTTTTGTGATGTACCTGATAATGCATGTATCTATGTAAAACGTTTTTAGTAATATCGCAGCGAGTTGCCAGATTTGATCGGTTATTTTACAGGATACGTCCTTACCCCTTGCGCTGACTTTGCAGTGTGGGGTAGGGGGGATAATTTAATCGGGTTTGAATGCGGTGCCATTAGACCAACCAAAAAAAAAAGGCTAAGTGATATAGATCTACCGTTTTACAGAGGGAAGACCTTCTGGAGTTACTGAGAACAATAATCGCATTTATTTTGTTTTACATTTGTTATGACGGTGGTAATAAATAAATTGCCGTTTATTTGAAATAGTAAAACATGGTAGAGAGATCTGCCTTCCCTCTGTCCCTCTAAAGTTTGAACTGAGAGGGGGGCGGGCTGTTGCTAAATTTTGGAAGCATGTGAGGAGCTTGGGGAGAGGGAGATTGCTGAGATTCAGCAAGCTTAGAAATCAGAGGGTATGAGAATTTTCACGTTCCCGTACTATCGGAAACCTTTTGTCCTAGCATTACCGTCTCAGTTGAGTTGCTTCCCTCGCTACTAAACGATGACGTCATGTCGCATTTTCTCATCATTCAGAGCATTTATCTAAATGAACTGTTTACTATCGTACAATAGATATTAATATCGTAAAAATATTTATATATTTTCCTCAAATAGTATGTTCACCTGTATGGTGACGTATTAGGTTCCTCCTTCGCATCCCAGGTGACGCAAAATTTGGGATTCTTATTTTGTACACGTTGTCTGCTACAGGAAGACGGCATCAGAACATGCATTTAGTCCTAATGTGATTTTATCTTGTGATCAGGATTACAAGTAGATAGTCAAGATGGGACAAAGGCAGAGTAACCCTTCTATTTCTACCGTGTCAAATCCTCCAGCAGACGATGGGATCGCGTGGTGGTGTAAGATTGGAGCGAGAGGTGCCTGCGTTGCGGGTGGCCTGGGTAGGTTTGATGGCGTCTTCTCGAGAGATCTGTAAATATGTTATATTTAGTCTTGTTTCTTTTGCCTTCTGGCCCCGCTGAGAGTGGGGGAACTTTTATAATTGACGTGTCTTCGTTCTTTATATCTATGATGAGAGAAGGATAGAAGTAATGTTAATGCATGCAATCAATACACTTCTGTAGTGACTAGATCTACATCACATTGAGTGATTGACATTGATGTACTCATGCTGATGTACTGTAAACACTAACACAACAATAATAGACTAACGGTTAAATTTTTCGTTTGCCTGCCATCTGAATGGTAGTAATTTCAGTTGTGTCCTACCGTGAGACCAGGTACACATGTATCACCATGGTGTTTGTGCATCTAGACCTAGTGTTAAAGGACAAGAATCAGAATGCTTCGGTTCTATGAGAATGAAAGACCTCATCAACAGTAGAGAGGTTATACAGATGGGTACATTGCCCCGTTACATCAATACGTGTGTTACAGGAGCCATGATAACTGGCTTGTTCAGCTGCATCACACTCACATCTCTTTGCCTTGTGGCTGGTGTATTACTCATGTGAGTAAATATTTTTTTCTTCAGTCTCCCCCCCCCCACCAAGTCCACAATATGACTGAATTAGAGAACAGAAAATTGGTCTTATTACAAATACAATAAGTATAATACCTAGTGTTCTTGGCAGTGAATAAGTTCAATGGTCTGTTTCAGGTTGATTGGTTTCAGTGTTATTATGCTAGAGGCACCATGCTGCTGTCAGTTCATGGACTTCATTCAGCCAGTCTCTCGTTTTAGTGAACGGCGCTCACCCTTCCAGAAGGCACTTATGTATGGATTGTAAGTGACCTATACCAAAGGAGAAGAGGAGAGGATAGAATATATCTTGATGAAAGTATCTGGATAAGTTCTGATGAAACCAAAACATGATCCAGCTTGTATTCTTTAGTCTGTTGTGTTACCAGATCAAACTAAAAATAACCTTGCATTATAAGGATAAAGCTGTGATATGCGTTACCTGCAGCATTACAGTTACTATTGAAATGATTAAAATAAGAGTTCATAGTAATGTAACTAGTGTTAGTGAAAAAGCCTCAGTGTGGCCCATATGACTGCACACCATTCCCTCTTACACTTCCTGTGCTTTCCATGTCGTGTTCATACACAAAGAAATGTATTTTTCTAGTTATTTACCTGTTTATTTTGTGCGTTCTGTTGAATAGTGGTGCCCCAAAACATCTCAACTTTATCTTTGCCATATAGCTTGGCTCAGGTACCCTTGTTATTACCTGTTGTCACCTGTTGTCACCTGTTGTTCTCGGCAGGCCAGCGCTGTTGCCAGTGTTTCTTTGCTTCTCCCTCACCACGGCGTTTGGCTGTGCGCTGCTGTTTGCTTCAGGAGGGATCTACGGGATTATTGGCCTCGGGAAAAAGTAAGTGACACCCGCTGACCCGCTGACCCGCTGACCCGCTGACCCGCTGTTCTGATGGTTACCGCTTGTCTGATGAAAGCACATCTGTTAACATTATCGGATTACTGTTACGGAACTGTTTTGAAAACACATGTCTTCCAGTGCCAGTGGTATTTTTATCACCATTAACTGTGTGGGGCAAGCTTTTTGTTCCTGGTGTATCAAAGAAAGTGGCTGGTCCTACAATATTTTAATTTTTGTATTCTCAGAATACCATGCACTGTATTCATGCTTGTGTTCTTTCATCAGAGCTGACCGTGACACCATGATGTCACGGGCAAGAGGTGATGACTTGGAAATGAAAGAAACGTTGATAGCAAATGAGGAATCAGCATCAGTGCAATGAAAGTTCGTATCTCATGATGGTTTCTGTTCCATCAATGTTCCTGGAGCTACCCGAGACCAGCAGAGTTTTCCAATCATCACTTTGGAAGGAGACACATCGCTGAATCATGGCAGATCTTGATCACAACAGCTTGTACTCTCTTGTGCACATTTGTCGTGGAGACTGAAGCAGAGCAGTTACAAGATGGGAGGGTGTTTCGTGTTTTAGAAATGTTCTGAACAGCAGCATGAAGTGTTTGATGTCGGCAACATGGTGTAGATTGAGGTGGATCTGCGTTTAGTACACTTTTTTCTGATGGGGGATCAGGGGGGCTAATCTAGTTTCGCTGTGATGTTTATTTATTCTTTTTCTGTGAGGGGAGCTTAGCAAGGTCAGTATTAATTGTTTCTTGTGTGCACTTTTCATAACAAGGAGCAACTACTGCCCAGTAGACTCTAGGTCTGGTTTCGCCATGTCTCACAATTACGGCTTGCTTCTGATCTTAGTGATCTGGTATATTATACAGGCCACCGTGATTTTAAAGATCAGGTATAATGGAAAACAATATCATTAGATTGAACAGAAAGTGTGATGAACAGGCATCGTTTTGTGACTACTACTGGCGTGCTCAGCTTTTGGTAAAACTTGCAGGTGACATTCATATTTGTCACAGCTGACAGTCATGTTCACATTTGTCACAGATCACATTCACACTTGTCACAGGCAACATGTTCACATTTCTCCCAGCCGACATTCACATTGTCATTCATATTTGGAGCTGTTCCTGGTAACCAGACTTTGCACATAAAGTGTTGGTGTGTGACTACATTACATATATGATTTGTAAGCAACATTTGATTGTTGAAATCACAATGGAACTGACTTCATGGTCGGAGTTTGTCATGTTATCTGTGACACCTGTTAATGTGTTGTAGACAGACTTTGCAGCTTCTGCTTCAGGCTACAGGCAATGTATTGCACCTGCTGCTGTTTGTGTTCTGTTGATCTGGCGTTGCCTTTGTATAGACTGTGGGATGTCACAAGGGCGTCGTGGCAGCCAGAAAAACATTGTCTGCAATGGCAGGATTGAAAATCCTTCAAAGATGTGAGCATGACATTGTTGCAGAGAAGATATGCTCAATGCAAAATCAGCTTTCCACATTGGTCTTTGCAGTATTGTGTGATTGTATCTGAGCATGAAATCCTTTTGCTTGGAATTGGGAAGATAGGCTGACATTTTCAATGTGTCCACTGTCTTTACGCTGGTTGGTAAGGAAGGTTGTGGGGATGATTGCTTACTGCATTTTATCATGTGTCATAAAATGTGTATGACTGCAATAGCACTTTCTATCTTCATCACAAGGCCAGTTGAGGTGAACACCTGAAACATTGACTGTATGTGTGATGTGACACGTTGAACTGGTCAGCTGTGGAACTTTTTCTTCCATGCATAGCTGTCGGCTTGAAAATCCACTTATTTTCTTTCTGTAGTGTGTAGTGTCTGCAGAACAAAATATATATATACGTATATAATATATATCAAACGTAGGGGAAATTGTCAAGTGTACAGAAAAGGCATGTTGTGATGTAATTTATGAGATAATCTTATATGTATTTGTGCCAGAGCGTGATGATTAGTGCATATTTACCAGGTTTTGCTTTGAATCAGTGAGTCAAGAATCTGAGATTTGAATGATTTGCAGTGTCAGTTATACATTGTTGTACTTAACTGCTGTGTTGTGATGTCCATTCAGCAAACAGTTAATTTGATGGGCGTTCTAGAAATACTGTAGCAGCTTTCTGAAAGGGCTCCAAAGGGTTTAGGGAGGTCTGCATGGTGTGGATCGTGTGTGTGTGTGTGTGTGTGTATGTAAATGATGACAGGAGATATACACCAAGTATAAAACTTTTTACAGATGACAGATAAATAATGACCAGAGATACAGACAAATAATGTTTGTGAATAAAAGATCACATTTCCTCTGCTCAGCAGTAAGCTTTGATCAACCATTATTAAAAAAACAGTTGATTTAGAGTCAATTTCAATTATTTTATTGATATAGCATCATTGCATGCACACATTTTTGTAGATATAATTCAGACTTCATGACAGTAACCTAACTCTTGGCAAGTGGAATGATTGCACTTTTCTTTAATTAGTTTAAAACGCGTGTTCATGTATATCCAATATGGGATACAAACTTGGAGCCTGACACTGTGGGGTGGAGGACAGTAGCGATCACCTGGCTTATTTTTTTCACACCATAAGTTACACTTAACCACAATCGCCACGGGAATGTGTCTTTCAGTCTTAAGTCCATCTCTATTTTCTTGTTTGTTCTGATGGTGTTGATAGTAGTCATATATTCTAGAATGCTGCACCAGAACAATTCGTAAAAACCACCAGTTGTACGTTCTTTTCAATGTGTTCACTTCCCATTCTCATAATGCTTATAATATAGAGATGCCCTTAGAAAATGGCAGTACTATACCAGATGTCTTTTGCTAAAAATGCTTGGTGTAACATTAAATCCTGTGTGTAGCATTCATCATGCCCTAGCATTTAGTTAGTGCACTAAAATATCAGTCTTCCATGTCGTTGGATTGACATCAAATTTTATTGTCATTATTACTTTTGTTCTTGGGATTAGTTCCGGGCAACACATTTCCAACCTATAAAGTCAGGATACGCTTAAAAGGGATGTCTTGCTGAAACTTACTGTGAAGTGACGTGTGTTGTCTGTACAAATTGTGCATGAATTCTCAGGTTGAACTTTTGGACAACCAATATGTCTGGTTTATTGCAATGTAAGATTTCTTTCTTTGAAAGTAAAATGTGTATGTTTTGTTATCACACACACAGTAATTGCCCTTTTTTTAAGCTGAAGGAAACCTAGATTTCCTTCACTTGTTTTGGATTATGTTAAAAACTTAATTTGCTAATCATTTTTTTCCAGTTCACCTAGTGGTAAAAAGGGGTCCAGGTGTATTATCCACATTCACTGTATTGTGATGACACATACATAACGCACATCGAACCTGACCTTGCTTGTAATTGGGGTTTGCTTTTATTATGCATACATTATATTTTCTGAATTTCACTGTCCACTTTTTCACACTTTTAATTTTATGAAGATAAAAATTTGATTGGCTAAGCACCCACATTTGTGTCCGAGGTCAGCCAAAATGTTTCTTCAACTCGGTTTAGTACTTCTTTTTATTTGGGGGTTTGGGCACGTTCAGATACACCACTAGTTGTGCTGATGGGACTTTACTTGGAAATATAATGTTAGGTGCTCACTAGATCACTGGCTAGTAGACTCCATCCTGTCCGAGTGTTTTGTCCAGTTCCCTACCACTTTCTTCACTGAAAGTGACATGCATTTGCGTGAGTGTGATTCTAAAGACATATAATTATAGTATACATGGCACCTTACATGGCTGGTGGGCTGTACAGTGGATTACAATTGAAAAGAAAACTTCTTTGTGTGTACAGCTGTATGTGTGTGTAGACGTGTCCAAAAGGATGCAAACCATTCAAAAATGTGAGTTTTTGTGCTGTGCACCGTCTTAGTACAATATGCATGCAAATATTCCTATTATCTGTTTGGAGGTACTTGATACTAACAGGCAAGTTAAAGATATTCTGTAGATGTAACTACATTACAGTGAGTTTGTCATCTCATCTAACCAGTAGCGTCAAGTAGGTTTCCACCTCAACCGTACACTTGTCATCCCAACCCCCCCCCCCCCCACCACCACCACCACTCCACCAGGCTGTATGTTGGTGAATACGTGAATTCAAGCAGACAAACAGAGGTGGGACAGATTTTATTCCGATCTAAGTGTCCACAGTTCCAGTCCCACAGACATCCACAAAACTTTTCTTTTGTGCCGACTCCAACAGATCAAGACCATCTGCATTTCAGCCGTTCTTCTTCTATCAGGTCTGTCAGTTATCATAAACACTGTGTCTATGAAGAGAGAAAAGTGTGCAGAAAGGAGAAAGGCCCCTTTTGTTTTATATCAAATGCAAAAAACAAAAAAAATCCTAAAATTGTCAAAATCATCAATGCTATTCTAAATCTGCATTGGTCATTCTGAAATACGAGGTGTCAAGTAGATGTACAATTACAGATGAGCTGTACAGCCGGTAAAATTTTTGGACAAACATAGAAAACAACAGCTTATCAAATATGCTAAATAGACAGTTATCACAGACGAAAAATTCTGTATCCTACAGTTAAAGCAACACATAATATTAAAGATATATAGATTATAAGTAACAAGAGATTTTACCCAAGAAAGGAATAATGATGTACAATGTTCCAAAAGTGTGCTGGCAACAACTACCCTTACACAAGCATAAAAAGCAGGCCTACTATTTTCAGATTCTGAAATGGTTATCTTCTGAAAGTTGCTTTCAAAATAGGGAAATAAGTCACTTTGTAGGATTTGTCATGTTGACATTTTATCACTGCATGCTAAAATACATTTTAGCAGTAAATGCATTTACAACCTTCATCTATTATCACTGCTTCAGATGTTGAGATGGCTTGCCAGAAACATCCTGAAAACGATGATCTCTGGCCTGTTTCTATACAACAATTCCTAAGACCTTAGCATGAGATGTTTTCACAGGCCCATGTCACTGGGAGCTTCAGTCATCCTCCACCTAACATTTACATGACTTCGATTTTGAACACAAACAAAAACACCAGCTATCAAAACGTCATTGTCATGACTGCTGGCTAGAGAAGGCAGGACTTGTGCACAGTGTTATCATGAGGTTAAATCTGACTTTATCACCAGGTTTAGCTTTCCCACCACCAGGTTAAGCTTTCCCACCACCAGGTTAAGCTTTCCCATCACCAGGTTAAGTCTTAGTATCACCAGGTTAAGTTCTACTATCACAGCATAGAGAAAGTTGGAAACAAGGCCGGAGATTCTCGTCACCACAAACGACTGTGGCCATACTGTCGCACACTCTGCAGCTGCTGGTTCCGGAGGACTCCCATGACAGTCCAGGATGTGTTGTGAAAGCCAGCAAGTGCAGGACTTGTGTAGTAATTACCACCATAGCCTGCAGGAGTCGGTGTTTTGCCTGCACTCACCGTAGTCGGTTCTCTGGTGACAGTCAAACACAGAGTAGTGCTACAGCAGACAGTACACAGTTACATGAACAGTTCACTGGAAAATAAGCTGATTTCTAAGCTCACTTATTCAACAGGAAAATGGAAAAGAGGGGGTTACTTTTAGCCTTATATATGGTAGGAAAACATCAGGTTCAAATTATCCAGCACTAACAACAGTTATCTAATGTGTTAAAACGTTTTCTATGGTTGAAATACAAGGGAACATGATGTGTGCAAAAAATCACTGTCATCTAGACATCTAGTCATCTACACTAAAGTTTGTGTAAATTCCTTACCCTGATGCTGGGGCGATGGCAACATGAGCTCCACCTACACGAGGGTCAGGGGGCATAATTAGGTGGCCATCGCGACCTTGGTAAGCATGCTGCTTGTAGAAGGGTGCGGGGTAATCTCTGGACGCTCTGTCGCGCTGGTGTGGCTGAGGGTAAGTGTCTGAAAAGCAACACACAATGGGTTCTAGCAGTTTTGTCTGGTGTGGCTGAGGGTAAGTGTCTGAAAAGCAACACACAATGGGTTCTAGCAGTTTTGTCTGGTGTGGCTGAGAGTGAGTGAAAAGCAACACACAATGGGTTCTAGCAGTTTTGTCTGGTGTGGCTGAGAGTAAGTGTCTGAAAAGCAACACACAATGGGTTCTAGCAGTTCTGTCTGGTGTGGCTGAGAGTAAGTGTCTGAAAAGCAACACATAACGGTTCTACCAGTTCTGTCTGGTGTGGCTGAGAGTGAGTGAAAAGCAACACACAATGGGTTCTAGCAGTTCTGTCTGGTGTGGCTGAGAGTGAGTGTCTGAAAAGCAACACACAATGGGTTCTAGCAGTTCTGTCTGGTGTGGGAGAGACTGGACACACAAAACAGAAAGCGACTTCTACAATGGACGTAAAGACTAGCAGCTCTATAGACCAAGGGAGATAAATCAAGCTGTCAATTTCCAACAGGCACCATCCTGACTTGAACTTTGATGTTACCCCTGATTACCCTTGCAGACTGACAATTGACAGCAAAACTGGATGACAGATTCAGGCAGATGTGCACTAAATGCACATGACAGTATCTTGACTTTTCTGCCAACGTTTGTTTTCCTTTAAAAGTAGCAATTCCCTCACCTCCACTCTTTTCTGAAGATCTTTTGGCAGGGCAATCACTTTCAGTTCCATCTGGTTGTTGCTGAACACCATCCATGGTTTTCTGGTGACTGTGCACTGAGGGCAACTGTTCAGCTGTGGTGCTCACCTGGTGCCGGCTGTACATGGCAGCCTGTAGCGGCATATTATGACCACTGGTACTGCTGGCCGAACTGCTGCGGAAGGCTGGATCACTCAAGCTGCTCACAAAACAACAGGAACTTGAACAATGGCACCGAACCAGAGGAAATAAATTGATTTGTTAAAAAATTTACTTAAGAATATTTCTACTTCGTCTGGACCAAGGAAACTGCTAAATGTAGTGTGCATACTTGATCAGAAATTTTTTTCATCAAAGAAGAAAAAAACCCGCTTATCTATAGATGTAAATTATTTAAAAATAATTACCTGTCTTGTGTCCTAAGCAGGCTGGCTGGCTGTATGGCAAGTGGGGAGGGTCTGGGTAAACCAGGAAGATCTTTGTGTGAAACCTATTCAGTGAAGTGGGAACGATCATTACCTTAATGCTACGTTCTTACACTGTTTACACAGACATGATTACAGTAGGGAGACGGAGTCACACTGTTTACACAGACATGATTACAGTAGGGAGATGGAATCACACTGTTTACACACAGACATGATTACAGTAGGGAGATGGAATCGCACTGTTTACACACAGACATGATTACAGTAGGGAGATGGAATCGCACTGTTTACACACAGACATGATTACAGTAGGGAGATGGAATCGCACTGTTTAGACACAGACATGATTACAGTAGGGAGATGGAATCACACTGTTTACACACAGACATGATTACAGTAGGGAGATGGAATCACACTGTTTACACACAGACATGCTTATAGTAGGGAGATGGAATCACACTGTTTACACAGACATGATTACAGTAGGGAGATGGAATCACACTGTTTACACAGACATGATTACAGTAGGGAGACGGAGTCACACT